>JAHPZR010037717.1:0-5000 GCA_019787425.1 Platygyra sinensis
TTGTAGGGGCGCGCGAAATAAAGTTTTGGCGACCTTGAGTAATTTGAATGCCGTCCACTTTTATCACCTCATTGACTCAACTAATCCCAATTAAATCAACCAATTAGAACTGACAATTTTCGCGCGAAATATAGGGTGCGTTCCTTTGGGATGATCCGGATCAGGATTTCTGATCCAAGATCGCTCAGATCATGACGTACCAAAGGAACGGAACTTTGGTTCGTAGGATCAGTTACCATGACAGTAGGCGCAAAAAGTTTTAAAACAACCAAATCGTAAGGCAAAATAGTAAGGGGTCTCTAAAACAAACGAGCAAATTAATAACCAGTAGCATCTCAAGCAATGTTACAAAACAAGGGGTTCCATCTTGGATGTTGCATACACGAGTACACAAGTATTCGGTGGAGTTCTACGACAATTTTGTGGTAAAACCGAAACAAAGTTTTGCACAACCCATTCAAATATTTGTATTTCACTGGCACTTTGCCGATTTTCTGATGACTTTCACTCAATAATAGGCAGAAACAGGTTTAAATTTTAAAATACCACTTACCACAACACAAATGCTGTCGACCGAACGCGGAAGTGTATCTCATATATGAATTACATATGTAATTCAAGGCCAAAACCGCTGCGCACAGTGATTAATTTCGGATCCTTCACCCAAAAATCGCGCCGGATCATTGATCCGTTTGCAGATCGACCTCGTTCCCAGGGTCTCTCGCTTCAGGGGGCGGTAAGATGAAAAACCCAGGGAACGAGGTTGTTTGCAGATCACTCAGATATCCTTGTCCAGAGTGGATTCAATGGACCACTGATCTGAAATGGGATTTGCTCGAAAGGAACGCCACAGATCAGAAATCCCGATCCGGATCCTCCCAAAGGAACGTACGCATAGGCGTAAAGGCGATCGTGTTACATTTTGTTGTTGTTGCATGTATGGCGGATAACGGAGAATTTGCGAAGGGAGATACGCCTACAAAGCCAGTTAAAGGAAGAAAAACCCAAGAGGAAAAAGGCTAACGACTTTTGTACGTTGTGTGGTGTTAATCTGAAGATAAAGTTCGGTAATTTTTAGAAAATTACCAAATACATTTCCACGGAAAATTTATTTAAACCTTCAGGTCGCGCGAAGCGTGGAGGTACAACATTAGCAGAATGTTGCTTAGAAATTGGCCTGAACATTGTGGAGTCGAGCGTTTTATCGAGTCGAGTTTGTCAGTCTTGTGGTAGGAAAATATTCAACGCAGTTGAACTTGTCCGGTTCATTCGCTTCGGCCTAGAAAGAAAAGTGGAAGTTCCGATCTGTTTTTTCGGATACGCAAGATGCGCAAGTAAGGATCAGAGCGTCTTCTTCCGTCGTCCGTGTAAAATCAGTGTAAAATGGGTTTCACAGGCTTACACGACTCCTACGGTTTGTGGCATTTGTACATTTGCCGCTTTCTTTTCGACCTTTTTGTTGCTTGAGTGAACCACAAGGTGTTTCACCGTGGTGGAAAGAAACAACACAAACACGTGTATTTGTTCTTTCTCGTTCCTTGTTAGGGGTGGCGAATGGGATGTCAAAAAACGTGGGTCTCGGAAAATTTTGGCAGGATCTCGAATTCTTGAAAGCGTTTTTGGTAAGTCTCGAAGTCTCGTTTTTTCATGGTTTGTTTTTACCTTTTTTCGAGTCACAAAACTTTTCACCAAGGAGTCTCTGGCTCGTATTTTTAACTAGGATCTCGGCGTCTCGACGAGTCTCGGATTTTACCATTCGCCACCCCTCTTGTTGCTGAATCACCTTGAACCTCAATCAAGCAAAACCAAACTCTTACTACCCATAATACCAATCGACATTTTCACGTACTCTTTTACACCTTTGTGGTACAACCTTTGTCGAAACCACTGTATACAACACGCAACACAGTCAACAGAAAGACCTTTGGAGATAGTTTCTGGCGAGAAAAAAGCGCCCGCTTAGGGCGCGATTTCAACAGACTTGCGCGTAAAGAGTTGCATTTAAATCCTGTGGAACTAGAACAATCAAAGGAGAAAGAAACCTATACATCGAGCTCCAGAAACATAAGCTCGATGAGAGTGCAAGAAAACGTTAGAATTTCTCCAGACAGCGTATAGCTTTCTCGAAGTAAAGTCACGGCGTTTCCGTTTACGTCCGTGATAAGAATCTACCTGTACTGTACTTGCAAACAGTCGGGCCCGACGTCACAACATTGAATGCAAGTAAGCAACACTTTCATAGGAAACGTCATATTTTTTTCTCAAAAGCAAATACTTGGAGATTTAAAAACAAATCCTGCAATAGAAGTGAGCCAAAACAATGCACTAGCACATGGCATATTATAGAAGAGTCAAACTCAACAAAGCGACACGCAGATAACAGCGGAAATCATGCAGACCGATGACCTCTTAAAATTTGCCATAGCACGATCTGACGGCTCTAATTTCTCCTTATAACACAATACGAAGTACCCTTCATAAACAAGAGTGAAGCAAGGTCGAAAAGAAAGCGGTAAATGTACAAATGCCACAAACCGTAGGAGTCGTGTAGGCCTGTGAAACCCATTTTACACTGATTTTACACGGACGACGGAAGAAGACGCTCTGATCCTTACTTGTGTATCTTGCGTATCCGAAAAACAGATCGGAACTTCCACTTTTCTTTCTAGGCCGGAGCGAATGAACCGGACAAGTTCAACTGCGTTGAATATTTTCCTACCACAAACTGACAAACTCGACTCGATAAAACGCTCGACTCCAAAATGTTCAGGCCAATTTCTAAGCAACATTCTGCTAATGTTGTACCTCCACGCTTCGCGCGACCTGAAGGTTTAAATAAATTTTCCGTGGAAATGTATTTGGTAATTTTCTGAAAATTACCGAACTTTATCTTCAGATTAACACCACACAACGTACAAAAGTCGTTAGCCTTTTTCCTCTTGGGTTTTCTTCCTTTAACTGGCTTTGTAGGCGTATCTCCCTTCGCAAATTCTCCGTTATCCGCCATGCATGCAACAACAACAAAATGTAACACGATCGCCTTTACGCCTATGCGTGCGTTCCTTTGGGAGGATCCGGATCGGGATTTCTGATCTGTGGCGTTCCTTTCGAGCAAATCCCATTTCAGATCAGTGGTCCATTGAATCCACTCTGGACAAGGATATCTGAGTGATCTGCAAACAACCTCGTTCCCTGGGTTTTTCATCTTACCGCCCCCTGAAGCGAGAGACCCTGGGAACGAGGTCGATCTGCAAACGGATCAATGATCCGGCGCGATTTTTGGGTGAAGGATCCGAAATTAATCACTGTGCGCAGCGGTTTTGGCCTTGAATTACATATGTAATTCATATATGAGTTACACTTCCGCGTTCGGTCGACAGCATTTGTGTTGTGGTAAGTGGTATTTTAAAATTTAAACCTGTTTCTGCCTATTATTGAGTGAAAGTCATCAGAAAATCGGCAAAGTGCCAGTGAAATACAAATATTTGAATGGGTTGTGCAAAACTTTGTTTCGGTTTTACCACAAAATTGTCGTAGAACTCCACCGAATACTTGTGTACTCGTGTATGCAACATCCAAGATGGAACCCCTTGTTTTGTAACATTGCTTGAGATGCTACTGGTTATTAATTTGCTCGTTTGTTTTAGAGACCCCTTACTATTTTGCCTTACGATTTGGTTGTTTTAAAACTTTTTGCGCCTACTGTCATGGTAACTGATCCTACGAACCAAAGTTCCGTTCCTTTGGTACGTCATGATCTGAGCGATCTTGGATCAGAAATCCTGATCCGGATCATCCCAAAGGAACGCACCCTATATTTCGCGCGAAAATTGTCAGTTCTAATTGGTTGATTTAATTGGGATTAGTTGAGTCAATGAGGTGATAAAAGTGGACGGCATTCAAATTACTCAAGGTCGCCAAAACTTTATTTCGCGCGCCCCTACAATACCGCCAACTCGATCTGCAGGCTATGAACCCTTCAATTCCTCGCGTGACACAAGCAAATAATTTAAGGACGTTCGCGCCCAAAAAGTTCCCACGCACAGATTTTTTTAAAACTTTGACTGCAGGTAGAAAATGATAAAATTAGATTAAAAACGTAAAAACAATCGGGGGTCACCGAACTCGTTTTGAAGATAAGGCGCAGCCCGGACCATAGCATTTCTAGGATTTCCAGTCATTCGAGGCGATTCTGGCCGGATTCATTACTATCGGCATATATTTAAGTTGAAGAATCATATCTAAGTTATATGTGCTTAAAACAGCAAAAAAGGCCTATTTGATAGATCTTTGCTACATATGTCATTAAATCAGCCAGAATTAGCCTTAAAAATTACAACTTCTAAGTTACACACACCTGTATCCACGTACCAATTCGGCCCTATTTGAATAGTATATGAGAAATAATTAAAACTTCCCACGTACAGATTTTTTTTGTTTTTTAGTATAATGGAAAGAATCAGAAAAGGAAGTGATCTGCCGAAAAAATAGTGGAGGTCACCGAGCATCCAACAAAAATATTCGCACACAAAGTTAACGCAAAGGTCATCAGCCCTTGATCAGCCCTATATTTTGTTGAGTTTTTGAATCCGTGCGCGCGCTTAAAAATGACGTGGCACGCGCGTGACCAATGAATAGCGTGCGCACTAGAGATGCGCAGTAGCAATGGGCGCGAACGTCCTTAAGTCACGTAATATCAGGTAACGCGCGGATGTAACTGGAAACGAGTCTGCATCACATTCCTCATTTTTCTGCATCCCACTCCTTCAGATGCTTCTAAGTTTACTCAGGGAACTTTACTGGCGTTTTAGGCGATAAGCAAAGTAGCTGAGAGTTCAGAAGATTGATCAGTGCGTTATCGAAGATGTAAGTTACCGTGATATTCACTTGTGTTTGGTGGAAACTTAATTAAGCTGTGATTAACGGAGTTGCCGTTCCTTGCGAATCGCCAGGCATCACCGAATTGCAGAAGTTTCGCGAGAGAAGGTAAGGTTCTTGAG
>JAHPZR010037717.1:7500-22500 GCA_019787425.1 Platygyra sinensis
TCGTTAAAGTCTTTATAGTTGTGGCTTTGTGTGAAGTCGGGTTATAGGATGATTCGTCAAGTAATCTGCAACTACAACCAGGGTAAACAAAAAAACTTACTTCAAATGAGTGTTCCTATCATCATGTTATCTGGTTTCAGTTTCTTCGGAAAGGTATCGTTGTTTACATCAGGCATTGGATTGAAATAATCACTGTACCTCTCCGATTCCACATTTGTTGAATTCATCTGTGTAGCTAAATAGCCTCTGATAAAAACCACCAACTGAAGTCACTTGGAAGGTTTTACTCTAAAGTTTTCCACTATAAATTCTTCCAATTGACTAACAACACCAGATAACAGTTGAAATAAGTTCATGTTTCTGAATGCACCTGTTTGAATGCCAGACAACTTGCCCCGTGGACAATTCGCCCCAGACAACTCGTCCCCAATCTTCAGACTCGGTAGTTGATAAAAGAACTATAGAATAATTTGTTCGGTAGTGGATAAAAGAACGAAGAATAATTTGTATGACTATAAGTCTTAGGTTCATATATTTAGCAGCTCGTTTGGCTCAGTAGTAGATAAAAGAACGAGGGGCTAGTTGTTTGAAGATCGGGGGCAAGTTGTCTGGGGCGAATTGTCCAGGGGGGAGTTGTCCGGATACCCACTTGTTTCACTGTTAAGTCAACCTGAAGTTTGCACTCTAAAAACTGGCAGCACAAACAGTCTTCTGAACGACCGAGAATAGATCCTTCTGTTGCCGGAAAGACGCGAGGAAAACAAAGTACAGTCACGCAATGTCTTCTGGGTAGCTACATGTATTGAGCAATTTACAGTACCGATCAAAAGAAATCTAACAGGGAACGCTTGACAGAACGCGTTCTGTTGCCGTTCCACATGCATTCCCATTCCTGTTCTGTATCCCTTCCCTACCCGTTCTGTATCCGTTCCATATCCGTTCTCTATCCGTTCTGTTCTGTTCTGATCCCATTCTGCCAGTCTTCCATCGGTAAGCATTTTTGGAACTCGTTCAGAAGAATGAGGTTTCTGAGAACTCATTTACAAGAATGCTTCCAAGGAATCAGCAACACTCAGTGAAAACTTTCGCTGTATGTGTGCGTGCAATAATTCAAACAATGAACTTACATTTTCGTGGTGAAAATGTGAGTTATTGTTACTTGAAAAATATGGGAAGAGGATTGTAATATAACTTCAAGGCCAGTTACCAAATCTTTTTTTGCAAATGATACAAAGCAACCGGTAGTCTGTGTAATTGCCTGAGGCAAAGAAGTAAGGAGCTGGCCAAGCACTTTCAACACCATCAATGAAAAAATGCAAGCAAAAGACGGTGTGGAAACTTTTCAATCCCTTTTCAATCCCAGTCTAACTCGACTCATCATTTCATTTCCTTATTTGGGTATAACTTAGGCTTGTTGACAATAACAAAATGGCCGCTATGAACATGAAATGGACTATAGAACTGAGAAGACGCAGGGAAGATGCTTGTTTAGTGTGTGTAAAAAGAAATGAAAAATGACATGAGATGATTCGTTCCGTTAATTTCTCAAGATCGGATTGTTTTCAAATCCCTGGTAAGCACTCTGATAGAGCTCTGTCAGATAGCGTGACTTACTACAGTGTAGCATGTGTTCTAAAGAATGCGTTCTATAATTATAGTTTGCGTTCCAGAGAATGCTAATTTATAGTTTTTTTGATCCATCACTGTTCCGTATCCATTGGATATCTGTTCTGTATCCATTCTATACCCATTCTGTTCTCGTTCTCGTACTTGTTCTGTATCTGTTCTGTACCCGTTCACGTTTGCGTTCCCTGTTAGGTTTCTTCTGAGCGGTACTGTAGTCTTTTTTCGACATAGGAGACAGCCCCATTCACATTTTATGACTGGGTTCACCTACGGCAACCCAGTAAAAATAAACCCTGTGCAGAGCAAGGGCCGCGCTCGGCCCCAGGCCATGCGGTTAATTAAGCTTATGCTTTAATTGTTGTCATGCATGGTGGCATGTTGTTCCCTTTTGATTTTACATGTAGGTCTCTTGTCTATGACCTTCTTTGCTTCACATGTGTTTCTAAAAGTGTACTCTATGCTGTGTTATTACGAGGAATTTTAAGCTGAGAAGTGCTATTTGATTGTGCTATTCATCCATGTACGTCTGCGTGGTTTCTGCTGTTATGTTACCTGCATGTAAATTTGAGTCCTGTGTAAGCTCCATGACCTTGTACAGCACTCCATGTAGCTTTATTTTAATTGCAAGATAGTTATTAGCTCTGGGGGGAAAAGTTTGAAAATTACTCTGTAGACATGTTCCTTAGTTACTTTTTTATGCTGTGATGTTGGGCTCTGTTATTAAAGGACTTAAAGGCTGTTTTGATGTCGCTTAACATGGCCTTTCTGCCAATATCTCATCCAGGTTTCAAGCAACACCATGAAATTCCTTTATCTAAAACAGTATGTACATGTAACCAGTGTTTTGCGGTTTTGTGTTAAGTTTTGCCCATTTTTGGGCATTTTGGGAAAGAGATAATTTTTCGCAAAGTATGAAACAATGAAGATTTGATGGATTTGGAAAATTGAAATTTGAAAAGAAGAATTAGTAAGATGGACACCAAATAGTCCCCTACCAACCAGGGGCTCTCTTCTGGGAAGGTCAACTGCCTGGTAGTTTTCCCAACCCATTTTAATCTCAACAATTCCCTTTTAATCTACATTTACATGTACTTCAAATTTCACTCCTATTCACGTCAAACCCACCTGAACTGGAACTGTTAAAAATAATTTTTTTTTTGCATCAGCATGATAAGGCCTTTACTTCTTGAGCTCAGTGTTTTGGTAATTACTAACATGTATCTCTTTATTCATTCTGGCACCACATGATTCAAGTGTCACTGTTTATGTGCATAAGTCTGTTGCTTATCATCAGGCTATCAAATCTAGAAACTTTGTAAAACTTTTTGAATGCACCTTCCACCATTTTTTCTCCACATGTTTGCACAAGCTCCTCGCATGCTTTTTGCATGTTGTATCGGTGTATGGATATTACAAAGTGAATTTGTGATTGGCTAAAACTGTAAGAGCTGATTTTACTGAAATCTTGAATCTCTAGTTGCTCGGGTTTGCAGACTGACATTATTAATTTGGCAGAGCCAATAAGTGAGCCTGTAGATAAATCTACTTTCATAGGCTAGAAATGAATGGGTGGATATCCTTCAATTTTATATGGGAAGATAAAGCAGCAAAAAAAAAAAAAAAAGAAACAGTATTAGAGCAAAAGAAATATGGCAGACTTACATGTATATGTAAAATGCAAGACTTTGAGATTATGGCTATGCCCATGGCACTTCTCCACTTGTCCAGGGTTTAAAATTAACTCATTTATTTTTAATAATAACTCATGAAACCCAAAATGGAAGTTATTGGAAGTTATTCACTGACGTGTTTGAAGGTACTGTAATAAACCTGTCTGACATGCTTGTAATCATCTTTAAGTTTCAATCAGTTTCATTTGCTGTTTCATGAATAGCATGCTGGGTATTGTAAACAAAATCCTTGAATCAGTGTTTTCAATCTGTGGAACTGGGTGGCATGTACAACTCCTTGAATGTTAAACTGCATCTAAATTAAAAACAAGTAGAATAAAAGACATTTTTGTTTCTTCTCTTCAGTTCTAAAACAGGTACTGTGTTGATTTTGAAAAGCCAGCAAGTATATATATTTTTTCTTTTAGGTGCATGTAGTCGATAAATAGTTTCAGTCTAGTGAAAATGTCTACATTTGAATGAAAAACTATTTTCTCTCAAATTTTTGGATGACTGCTAATCAATTTTGTTTTAATAATCCATGCCAGTGCCTTAATTAAGGTTATATGTCTTGGAAAACTTGGAATGTATGTTCTGTGGAACACAGACACAGAGACTTTTAGTTAATTACTAGTGAGGGATTCGTTTTTGCAGTAGATACATAACCTTACGGCTTCTGGGAACCTGCAGGGAATTTTTATTGATTCTGTTAATCAATGAAAATGCATTTCAAAAGAGAGGCCATTAATCCAAGCTTTAGAGTAACAAAACCATTGAATATTTTTATCAATCTCTTGACTTCATTAATTTTGGCAAATCCATCATAAATATCAGCCTCAGCCTTTGGCTCTGCCACCTATTTTCAACTCACAATATGGATTTGATGTGAAGTTGCTAGTGATCAAGGTCAATTATATTAGCCTGCAAGCAGGCTTTCAGTGAGGATGGAAAACAAATTCAGCAATCGTGAAACTGAAGAATTTGGAAAGCAAAGCGATTGAGGCAGAGCCTGTTTGCAGGCTACTATAATAGATATATACAGTGTAAGGACTTGTCTTATTAGTTTTTTGGTGTGATGTGATGTATGCCATGTCCAAAATCAAGTTGTCAGCACTTTTCTCAGAGCTCTCAAAGTGATTTGATTTCAGACTGCGATGTTGCAATTAGGCTCATGAATTGGTGATTACAGAAAATCTCCATATGCTACCATGGGTAGTATGATTATTTTACCCTTCCCCCTCTGTTGCCTATGAAAATTCAAAAATGCTATCAGTGATGCCCTAATGTGCCCTCCGAGTTCCAAAATTGTTAACTCCCTCCCTCTCATATACAGTGTATACAGTGTATTTTCATTTTTATGTCAACCCTCTGGAATTCCTTGTGTGAAACCCTATGACTTACAGCAAAAGTCAGATTTATTTTTGGTAAAAATTTTCAGTCAACTGTGTACAGGCTCAAAATTGCGACTGATACAATCATGTTAGCTTACCGGTAATTTGCGACTTAATGGGTTTTAAAGATCCTCCAAACCTTCTCACTTGATTTTTAGTGATACTCCAGGATTTGTGTACAATTTAATATTAATATTTGTTTTCTCACCAACATTAGGGTTCATTCATTGATCAAATACTTTTAAGCACCAGTAACAACTTGCATTTGGAGCAGTAGCTACTTGTACAGGTGAGTTTTATTTTTAACTGCTGTTTTGATTGATCGCTGTGTGCTTTAGGCACCTGCCATCCCAGGGTTGGACATTATTAGCACTCGCCCGCTTGCCCAGGTGAGTGTCTAAAGTGTCGGGCGAGGCAAAAAACGGTTCACTTGCCCGTTTTGTGAGTGTGATTTTTCATTGCCAAGAAATTAATTAAACCGCAAAATAAACGATGTTTTTTACATTCTGTTTTGCCAATAAATTTCTAAACACAAACTTACCATTGTCCATTTCTATTTTGCAAAGTTTTGTATTCAAAACTACGCAATAAATTGGTGCTGAAGCACAACATTGGGGGTCACAAAAAAGTAAACAGCAATGGCTTCCTCGTAGTGATACTTACATAACGTGTGATACTAGGGGTGGCGAATGGTACCCGGAAAATTCAGGGTCTCGGGAAATTTTTGTTCCAATCTCGAAATCTTGGAGGTGTTTTGAAGGAGTCTCGAAGTCTCGTTTTCTTGTGTTTCTTCGCATCTTGGATTCTCGAATTTCTGGCCGCGAGACCAGCTGCGTGTTTTACATTGTAAGTAGTTCTCATTTTTTTTTTCCATTACTACATGTTCTCTCCATACAGGAGGATTCCCTTATAGCTGTGTGTCTTAAGTAGTTCTCGTTTTTTTTTTTCCATTACTACATGTTCTCTCCATACTCAAGGATTCCCTTCTAGCTGTGTGTCTTGAGTGGTCTTTTTTTGTAAACAAAAAAAACGGTTGAAAAGCCTAACTATACTACATCCCCGGCGGTATTCATTTAATTGACTTACTACATATAAAAGACAATTGAAGAACATGAGAGCATACGAACGTACTATTGCCACAGTAAGAAAGAATTGAAGAACTTAAAGGCCATATGAATGTACTAACTTTACATGAAAAAAGAATTGAAGAACTTAAGGACGGTGCTTACTAAATACAAAGGTTTTTGCGCCAAGTTAGGACCACGCAGAAAAAGTACATCTTTGCAAGGGCTATTGGAATCCACAAAGAGGAATAGGGTTAGCCACGCTTTTTTTCGAGATAATTAGCCTTGAATCCCAACAAAAATGCTGACATCAGCATTTTTCTGAAAAAAGCGGGAAACGATATTTCCTCACAGGTTTCCTTAGAATTCGTCTTTATATACAGAAATGCAAACACGTTTAAAAAATCTGTAAGCTACATGGCAAATAGTAACATTAAAATCATTTTTGGTATGTTTTTGATAACAAAATCGTTGCAAAAGCACTTTTAGTGTCTCTGACAGTCTTCCTCTGGTTCAGCTAAAATACCGTCTAAATACCATTTGCTCACAACCAAAAACTAATCACATGTTGAATAGGCTTGCCGCTTCCATTTCGCAACGAAAAGTGTATGGGTAACCACGCGTATTTTAAAGTTATTAATCTTTTTTGAAAACTTTTACGGTGCCCGTGACATTTTTCCTGTTACCTCCCCAGTAAGTAAGACATTCGCGTTTCTGCGCGCGCACTACGCCATCTGCAGTTTACAGTTGGATTTCAGTGTAATTTTCAAAAGATAACGGCTATGTTTTCAGCTGGAAGACGTTAACAGTTAGTAGTTAGCAATATGCTGCTATTCTGGTCTTCCTGGTTTAAGTACAGGTTCATTAAAATTGATTTGGTCACAGTAGGAAAAGTTTTTTCTCTTTAATTTTAGTCGTGTGCTTGGTGGTGTAGTTGATTGCGCCAAAGTCAACCCTAGCACGCGCGTGATTAAACCATGGCTTGCGTGATGCGCAGAACGTGTGCGCACTAACAAAAGTAGGCACCGTTCTTAAGGGCCGTACAAACGTACTAACTTCACAGTAAAAAAGAATTGAAGAACTTAAAGGCCGTACGAACGTACTAAAAAGTTTTTCAGCCGCGCCAGTTCCAAGGTTTTGATGGCAGTTCTGTGAGAATCAAGAAGGCAAAAAGTTTGTCAGTTGTTCATTCAAAGCATACCACAAGCTACACAGGCTAGCATTTACTTGACTTGATTATCTGGCTAGTGAAAAATTTGTTTTGGCTAGTGAATCAAACCTGTCACTAGCCACTGCGCTAGCAAGCTGAAAAGTTAGTCGCGAGCCCTGTAAACAAGTTGCAAGCATGGAAATTTTACGTATAAGAGAAATCAACAAGGCAACACTTTTTAATAATGCACTTGTCACTGGAAACTACTTTCAGGCGGTAATGTAAGTGGGCACTAATTTAACACAGTTTAAATAAGATATATCTAGGGAGCAGAGGAGTCCTATTTGACTGCATTATCTGAACAGTTAAATTCACTGTACAATTGTAGCACAAATCAATCTGTTGTTTTGTTCAAATCACTATGTGATGGAACTGTAAATACGTGATCATGTTACATATTTGAAAAACATTTGAGGATCATGCGATGTAACGTAACCAATTGGGTAACTGTGTTCATATTTAAATGCTGGAACTGCTTGAACAATGTTATGTGTACAGGTGTTATTTTTACATGCCCTTCTCCTCGCATGCGACTCTTGCTACACGCTAGCCTTGCTTTCACCTCTGTTCACTTCAAATTTGCAAAAATCATGCCTGTTTCACAGGTTACTGTTGATTCATTAGAGGAATAATATGTTACAGACTTTGTATGGGAAATTCCCCTAGTCCTACATATGCTTGAATAAAGCTATTTTAAATTGTAGATGTAATAAACTTCACTTAAAATGCAATGTTAAATGTGACATTACATTTGTACTCTTGGTGTACTAAATATAATGTCACTTTCCTAGCCTGACCACAATCATGCCCAAAAAGCCATGTGCATGAATGATCACAGAGACCCAAATATTATTTTGAATTCTCTGGCTAACATCACAATACTGTTGCCATGACAAGTTGATCTGGCCTTGTTGCTGTGGTGTTTTTATGGTCATTCTGTATGTTCTTGCTGAGTGAGTCTTAATGGTCTGCTTTTTAGGGTGACCATACGTATTAAACTGCAACAAATACAATTGAACACAACAGTTAGAGAATTCATTGTTTATGAAAGTGTATTACTAATTAAATTACTGACAAGTCTAATATAATTCTGGTGTAAATTTATGAGTCTATAATTTCTATTTTGAAAAATTACAAAACCAAATTAAATATGATCTTCTCTGCGCTTTTGCATCTTTTCTATTAGCTAAAATAATATTAAATTTGTACCCTGCATAAATTAATAAAAATCTTGTTGGGGTGGAGAGTCTTTACAGTAACCTTTGACAGGAGGTAAAACATGATTTTGTTCATTATTATTTGGTGTTTCTATCATAAAATTATGTTTTCATTTATTCATTCAAAATATTTCCTCGTTTCTGTTTGGTTAAAACCACACCCATGATTCACCATAACTAGCTGTCACATATTCATGTATGCGATGAGAGAGATATTGAACCAATGACGCCAAAAGTGCAGCCTGCTGCAAATTATTGAACCGATGACGTCAAAATGACGTCAAATGTGCAGCCCACTGCAGATTATTGAACCGTTGACCGAGAAAACCTGGGGACAAGGTTGTGTTATATTTGGTGAGTGGAAAAACGAAGAGCGAAGTACTCAGTTATAAGAATATAAAATTGTTTAATAATTTGACATATCCTACATATCCATGAGCCAGTGGCATGCTGGTATAAATGGCAGAAAACTAAATTAGTTTAAGTGTTTTTTTTTCTGTTTCTTCTTTCAAAGACACAATTAACAATTATCCTGCGAAATCGCGTGGAATATCGTCTGATACTTAGCCAACAAGGCCGTAGGCCGAGTCGGCTAAAATCAGACAATATTCCACGAGATTGAGCAGGATAATTGTTTTATTATTCAACAAATTGATAACAAAATTGATTTCCAAGCTCGTAACATTTTTAAACCTTTCTGTTGACATTTTTTCACTTCACTTTTTCTTCCCACGTACGAAGCTACATATACATGTATCGCCGGATATCTGTTAGCTACGGATGACAGATATCGAGAGCATCATGACCATATTTGGATAGTGTTACAATTTGTTGAATAACAATACGTTGTATACATGCAGGTATGTTAACTAGTACATAATATGTTCAATACAAGTACTGTAATTAATCCACCCACAACGGTGAAGATAGTATTCTATTCACCAACATTCATATTCATGCTCAGTTGTAATAAGGTGTGGAAAAATGATTGATCAGCGGAGTAATTCAAGCTGGGACAGCTTGGCTTAGGAAGTGTTTAAGATACGACCCACGCAATTTTTGGGCGGGAGGGTGGGCCGTTCACCTCTTTGTGGCTCTGCTAAAAATTGAGGTAGAATGAATTATCTTCGCGCCAAACCAGAATTTATCATCAGCAATTACATAATTGCACATGAGACTGCTCAACCAACCATGAAATACCCATTATTAAGTGTATTACAACTTTGCATATCATAATGAGTGTTATGAATAGCAAATATAATATTAGTCTCCACACGTGTAACAGTGATAGTGGTTTATATTTCACAGACCTCACTCCTGGCTTGTTTTGGTAACTGGGAGATCAAATCAAACCATGACAACAGGAACAGCATGCCCCCAAGACCCCTTAAGGCCCCGCAGACCTCTACATGTAATACCCCCTAAGTCTCCAAAACTTGAAAAAGACAGACTCCCCATTGTTTTAAATATTTTTTGAGAGGGGTGCACCTCTTCCTAGAGGCCCCAGAAAAATCTCCCTCCTGGAAACATCTCACCTTTTTCTGATTAAGCGGGTGGGAGGGCCATTTTTGTAATTTTGGATGTGTACAATAATTTATTGGAAGAGGTTAAATTAAAAGTTTTAATCTTCAGTCACCTACCCCCACAGATGTCTTTCTGAGGGGAAGGGGTGGTAGTAGAAACTTTATTAACATGTCAAAGCCTTCTAGTTCGGGAGGTATCCCTTACTAATATGGGGACTACAAATTGAGAAAGAAATACTATCCTCTGTTTTCAGACAGGCACCACCCTCCACGCTTTAATCTTCAGTGGAGAGCATGAGGTTGACAAACCGACAACTGTACTGTACTTTCCCTTGCCCCAGTACTCTCCCTTTTTTAATTCTACCCACCCTAAAAAACTTGTCATATTCAAGAGGGGTGGGGGAGGAGAGGGGATTTGAAAATAGACTTGGATATTGACTGAATCATGTCTCAGGAAATTGTTGAGCCACGTCTGGATCTTCTTCTGAAATGTCAAGTGGATCCTACCTGTACATTGTTTCACGTTCTATAAATGCCTTATCATTGTGGTGAATACCTGGATTAAACGCAACAGCCCTAGAGCCTGGGGGCCTTATTTTTTTGATTTCGATAACAATTTATGACAAGTTTTCGGTACTTACTATCAAAACAAATAAATAAAGGCATCTTTTCTTTTTTTTCTCATGTGTTCCAATTACCTCCCTCCACCCAGGGTTTTCATATTTAGCTGGCGCCCGGCACAAGTCACCGGCTACTTCAAGCATTTGCGCCGGGTACTTTTCGTATTCCAAATTTTAATAACTATACACAATTCTGTTTCACCAAGTAATCGTGATCTGATCTTTTCGAGGAAATATAAATAAACGCCAACTGATGCGGAAAATAATTAATAAACAGTGCGGCTATTACATGTACCTTTTGATCTTCGAAGCAAGAGCTTTTTATAGCGGGAAAGTCTGCTCGTGTACACGGACTGTCATTTGAACATGCATGTATTGGCGCAACACCATATTTGTTCTGATGTGAAAGTTTCAACATAAAGCGGAGGCATATATACCTGCCAACTCTCATGCCTTAGGCATGAGTCTCGCATCTGCGGGTTGAAAACTTCGATCTCACGCCAGCTCACGCTTGCGGGTCAATTTCTCACGCCTGATTGAAAAATGTGAGTTGTTTCCGTCTTTCTTAACACAATTTCCAAAAATATGTTAACTCAGATTCATGTAAGGAAAGAAAACCATGTGTAAAATGAATAAATGACAATACCTTCCTCGCGATCTGTGATTTTTGAATTGAAAAGTACTGGGAGTGAGCTCGCGTTTATATGTGTCCTAAGACCTCGGAAGACTTTGGATGTCTTCAGAAGACTTCGGAGTCCTTCGGAAGACTTTGGACTTCTTCGGGAATCTTTGGAAATGATCGTGTCATCTTCAAAAATCCCAGCACTCCCAGGATAAAAATCTCACGCTTATATCTCAGAAAAAGTTGGCAGGTAGTGTCCATAGCTGTATCTGTGTGGTGAATGCAAATGCAGTCTTCTCGTGAAATGTTACTCATTAATTATGGTCTTGACTGCACCAAATGTATTTTCAAGGAAAGGCTGAAAGAAGTCTTAAGAATAAAAGCCTTCAACAGGGCAAGGGTTGAGAATTTCAGACAAAACTGTGAGGTAGAAACGAAACCGCTGACTTTGTATAATAGTTCATGTATGTAAAAGGAAAGATATCAATGCAAACCGCTTCTTGGCAACATTACATTAGCAAAAACGATCTTGAGCTGGAACTGCAGGAAAATGCATTTTGGGGGTTGAAACTACGTAAATGTTTTCCCTAAAACTGAATTCAAGGAAAATGTATTCATTTTGTAAACTTCACCGGTATTAGCCTGAGGGTGTAAATAATAAACAGTAAAATTGCCATTGCATGCTTCCATGACTGGAGACAAAACAACTGCAAACTTTTGCTTCAAGCATATTTTTCGAATTTCTGCCAATATTTTGCAGCTACATTTTGCTTCAAAACACACAAAAAATTGTTTATCTTTAACCGACACAGTTGATGCGAAATGCTATTGTATTACAGTTCAGTTTTGAATTGCACTTCAATTAGAGGTACAAGAAATCGATGTAATAAGTACTGTACTCTTGACAATGTAAAAGCATACCGTACCATTTTTGTAAAACTTTGAAAACAACTAATTTCACAAATATTTTCGACACTAACCCTTGTTAATAAGTGTACAGTGACGTTATATAAACAAAATCAGTTAGAGGTGCAAAAATGCATGAGAACAAACTTCATTTAATCAAGGCACCCTGATTTTCAAAATTTTGCAGGGGAAGCTCCCCATTCCTCTCTGCAGAAGGGGTGGGGTGTTCCCCCCCCCACTCCACAAGGTTGCTGTTATCGCGATGAGATAGTGCTCCAACTACTTTACAATTTCCTCCTGCTACTTTTTTTTCAATTTGAAAACCCTGATTACGGGTTTGCCTGGGTAAAGAGTCATGACGTAACACAAGTTATGCTTTTGTTACCATGCACGGTTGCGTGTTGTGTGTTTTGATTTTAGGTCTCTTGACTTTCTTTGCCTCGAACTTGTTTCTGAAAGGCACCTTATGCTGTGTTATTGCAAGGAATTTTAAGCAGAGAAGTGCTATTTGACCATGCTTAGTATAGGTAATTAAATGATTTCGAGTGCATTTTGGAATAAATAAGCCGAGCAATTTTAAAGACTAGAAAAAATTCCACAAGCCCATAGGGCGAGTGCTTATTTATTCCAAAATGCATGAGAAGAATCAATTGCTTACTTGTATAATTAAATAATATACAAGTGACAATTTCTGTCACACCTTAGTATTTTATGTGACAAAATAATGGAGACAACAAGCAGAAGCTACTTTTAGCTTTATTGGATGAAAATTTGACAAGTGAATTCAAGTGTAAAAATTCATTCACCCTCAAGTCATGTACATGTATGGAAACTGAGCAGTTTCTTTCAACTGTGAAAAGCAGTCTTTACTCGCAGTTGAATTGAGGAACTTGGCCACAAAGCAAAGGTAAAACTCCCTAGCCTGGGGTTTTGATGCTGCTTCCTCGCCAAATATTAACTTTTGTCTGCCATTTTGCTTGTTTGAGCTCAAAGTAGGAGCTGTCAATCATTTTCAATTTCACCATTTTGCACTCAATTTCACTTTTTGCACTCAATTTCACCTTTTTGCATTGATTTGGGATAAATTGACATGTTTTCAACCAATTAGGAATATGCAGAAATTGTTGCTTGTATATTATTAATACTGTACATGTATGTCTGCATGGTTTCCGCTGTTATGTTGTCTGCATGTCGCTTTGCTAAATTTGAAGCCTCTGTGAGTTCCATGAGCTTGTACAGTACTTCATGTAGGCTCATTTCTATTGCAAGATACATACAGTACATCTATTGCAGGGTTTGTACAGGTCTTGGAAACCTGGAAAGTCATGGAATTTATGAATTTCATTTCTAGGTCTGAAAAAAAGTCATGGAATTTAATTGTTGCTTGGACTTGTCATGGAAAATTCTTTAAAGTTTTGTTTGATACACTGTAGATTATTTACTGCAGATGGCAAGGCAAGGACAATGTGAGATCGAAAGAAGTAGTTAAGCAGTGTAAACGGCAGGCATTTGGGTGAATGCCGGAGTCTGTGTCTATTGAACTGTTTAATTAAGGTTAAAAAATTGTCAGCACTTTTTTTCAGAGCTCTCATAGTGGTTTGATTTCAGACTCCTGTAGTAAACCTCATTAATGGGTGATTACGGAAAAATCTCCATTGCCTACCATGGTTAGCATGATCATTTTACCACCTTGCCTACAGAATTCAAAAATGCTATTAGCTACCCCCTTATGCCCTTTGAGTTCTAAAATGTTAACTCCCTCCCTCTCATACAATTTCATTTTTACTTCATTCCTCTGGAATTCCTGGTGTGAAACCCTGCAAATTGCAGCAAAAGTCTGATTTAATAATTTTTAAGCGCTTAGCTCTTCCCAGATGTTTTTGGTAATCATTTTCAGTCAACTGTGTACAGGCTCAATTAATTGTGACTGATGCAATTCTGTTAAGCTTATCGGCAATTTGCGACTGAATGGGTTTTAAGGTTACTCTAAACCTTCTTGCTTGATTTTTAGTGATACTCCAGGTTTTGTGTACAATGTTATTTTAATGTTTTTTTTGTTATCCATATTAGGGTTCATTCATTGATCATACAACTTGCACAGCTACTTGCATCGGTGAGTTTTATTTTTAACTGCTGTTTTGATTGATAGCTGTGTACTTTAGGTACCTGTCATCTGACATTAGTCAACACTATCAGCTGGTTGTAAGTCAACATATTGGCCAGTACTCTATCAACATGTATAGTGACACTCCAGTGATATGTTGATCATCACTCGGTCAGGCATACATGTAATACATGTATATACCAGTGGATCTAAAATCTCTGAACGAAAATCCAATTGTCAATTTAATTTTCCAAGGGTTTAGTAAATATCTTCAACTTAATGGAAAGGTCTCCTTTCTGGTGCTAGTATCAATTTTACATTCCTGAAGTTGATTTTACATTTAAGCAACTCGAATTTGCAACCAACAGTTTGGTGAAGTTGACACTGAAATACAAAAAAATGTCTCAAATGTCTCTTATTTTTTTATTTCTAACGACAAAAAAATGCTTTTGTCCAACCAGACTGAGGCTTTTTGTCAGGTCAAAACTTGTCCTTGTCCTGACAAATGACCCACTTATAGAGAAAAAAATATTTACAGGCTAGTTCATTATGTACAGTGTATGACCTACATAACACCCTACTGGAGCCTGATAACATTGAAATCCTGTAGTTTGATTGCTCTCTAGCTATAGTAGGTGGCAAGGAACGACTTAGCATGCTAAGTTGTCCCTGTTTAATCCTGGACTAGTCACCAACAATTTTTTTGTGGATGTTTCTATGTGACAATTTGTACTGTTCAAGTAGAGGAGGATATTAACCATTTTAATGTGATAAATATTTTCCTGAAAAGCTGGCATGCTAGCTTTTATGTGATTAAAGTTGTCATATGCCAAAAATTGCTTACAAGTGTAGAGTGTTTGTCACATAAAATGTGGGAAATATTTTTGTGCGCACCATATTGAGAACACCTGCCTTGTTTTTACCTATCTGAGTCTGCTGTCCGAGAAAAGTCATAGGAGCAGGCTTATTACTGCTCATAAGATTCCATTCACACATGTACTCCATCAACATGACAATACAATCTGATTAAATTTAAGTCAGGTTCAC
>JAHPZR010037717.1:27500-29419 GCA_019787425.1 Platygyra sinensis
AAAATTTGTCATTGCATATTTAGGGACTGGTCAAAAGGTATTGGGCAGGAGTGGGCTGGAGAAAAAAAGGGTGGGTCATCATTTTTTGAGGCCCTGGGAAAGGGTGGGTCGTTCAAATTTCAGCTACCCATAGGGGTGGGTCATCCTGCATTTTTTTGACAAGAATTGACACACATTTGACGCAATCAACAATGAAGGTAACTCCTTTCAGTTTCAAAGGACGGAAACATTTCGAGCCGTAATTGAAAAAGTACACTTGGCTGGTGTACAATAGAGATGACAATTTTATGTATTGTAATATCTGTACAAAAGCTAACGGATTGAGCAAAGTGTCCCAGGGAAGAAATATTGAAAATACTGCACTCTGTTGACATGCTGGTCTTCAAGAACACCAAATGGGCAACTTGTGTCTACATTATTAAAAATACAACACAAGCAGGGGTGATAAAAATTTTAATTTCTTTTATCATTGCTGCTTGTGTTATATTTTTAATCAAGCTACGATGGCCGGAGACCAAGAGTTGATATAATATCGTGTCTGCATGCTCTTTGTCTCCAAGGGTATGTATCAGATGCACAATTATCTGGGACTCGTAGTTTTTTGGCTATATTACTCCCAGGACTCACTACAGCCGTTTGCTACATATTTCAATGTTCTACGTATTGTGAGGCTGGAGGCCTTTCATAGTATGAAAGGTAAAAGGCCAAGTTTTCTTAGAGTTTACAGACATGACTTAAAGTTGCAAGAGTAAAAGGAAAACCATATTACTTTAGATGATTTAACAACAATATTCTGTCTATACAAGACTTGCTGAATAGTAATGGCCAGTTTATTTCTTACCAAGAATTTAAAAACAAATTCGCTTGTAAAACGAACTTCCTCCAATTTTATCAAGTCGTAAGTGCAATACCGAAGAATCTAGTCACAAAAGCAAAAACCACAGTTTCACCGGAAAGTGAACTATACATTGAGAACAGCCCCCTTTTCCAACTAGACGACCAGACAGCAATCCACTTAGGCAAAGCCAAAACTAAGGACTTCTATTGTTTATTTAACAAAAAAATTCACACGAGGTGTCAAACTGGCCCAACAAAATGGAACCAAACAATGCACCTGGATGGAGAGGCATGGAAAAAAATATTTAACTCCCTGAAAAACATTTGTAAGGAATCAAAATTAAAAGAATTTCAATTCAAACTTATTCATAGAATTGTAGTAACAAAAAAAGAGCTTTTTCGATACGGAATCAAAACGGATGACGAATGCCTCTATTGCGGTGAACATGATTCAATTGATCACACATTTAAAGATTGCGAATTTGTTAAACACTTTGTAAAAAATGTCATCGACTGGTTTAATGCTGTCAATAATTCGAACTTTACCCCAACGATTGAAGAAAAATTATTTGGCATCATGTCCGGCCCATATGATAAAACATTACTAAAGAAGTTTAATTATACGACCTTGTTTATGAGATATTACATCCACACTTGTAAGATGCATAACAAAGCTATTCACCTCTCTACTTTCGTTGACAAAGTGTTATTTAAATACAGAATTGAAAAATTTTCTTAATAACTAATTGGAAAAATACTCCTCCCCCAATGTATGCACCACAAGAGACACGTTTGAACGATTTAAATATATATAAAGGCGTGTAATGTCCTATATATACAATACAGTATTATTTATTTTAATTATTAATTAGAAGAAATACTCCTTCACTGTACATGTATTGAACTGGTAACATTGTAACAAAAGGTAAACACATGCAGATGGTAAATAAAGATATCACAAGGGAAAAAAAAATTACTTTAGATGATCTGGTATTATTGTTTAGAAATGAATCTAAAACATAAATAATACCGCATTTTCATCTGCAAAAAGTGATTTTGTCGGAGTACAGTGTATACAACCA
>JAHPZR010037719.1:5000-7500 GCA_019787425.1 Platygyra sinensis
AAACTTCTAGATCAAATTAGCATACACTCGAATGTTCCAGGTGACGGAAGTCACGCCACAATTTTTCGTAACAAGGATAAAACAGTTGACAGGTTCAGACTGGTTTTAAAATAAGTCTGATGTGAATATGAACTAAACTAGAAGGAGAGAAATCATGAGAGATGTGTAATCCCACACCTAAAAGAGACCATTTGATATAGAGTGTAGAAAGGTTCATATAATTAATGAGTTTTGCTATAAATTTATCAAAAATTAGAAATGAGTAGCAAATACATTTTGAAGTCTTTATTTTGCACCTTGACAAGAAGGCATTTGATTACATTTTATAATAAAGTGACCACGCTGCACAATATTTTCTTACAATAATTTGATAAGTTAATTTTTAGTTTTCTATTGTCTGAATCATTGTTACCAATCTATAAAAAGGTAAATACAACTTTAAAGCCAAAGAAATATAGTATTTCTGTGACATCAGTGGTCATCTGTTTACATATTGTTATTTTTGTTATTGATGAAATACAAAAGGGGGGACTTGTTTATTGTACTCCGACGAAAGAAATATTGGTAAGGAAGCTGACTATATAACAATTTTTCTCCAAGCAGTAAATATTCAATAATTGTTAATAAAGCCTCAATGGTTGCAGAAGGAAAACAACTTGTACAACTACTTTTGTACATGCAGAACTCGGTATTTATGCTAGCAGTTTATTCATTGGCCTATTTTTACCATTGAAAAAGTGCACAAAGTTTACCTCACCTGCTTGACAATGTAAACAAGACTTGAGGTCAGTTTTTAGCACTTCCATGTTGACAATTCGTGTGCCTGATAACATTTGGGCGTCCTCTTCCTCTAAGTTTTGCTATTAGTAGAAAATGATTAATTTTGAACTCTTCGAAAGAAACTGCAATATCTTCAGTTTTATTTGTTACAATTTGCTGGTCGAAAAAGAACTTACCTGTTTTGACCTGGTCACTGTTTTCCTGGGGGGCTCAATATCCTCTTCCTCAGTATCATTTTGTTTTTTCTGGGATTTTTCCTCACTTGCCCTTGCAAGGTTTTTCATCACGCTCAAGCGTCGTTTCGACGCAAAACGACCTTTATGGCGACCAGAACTGACACAGACAGAGTTTTCGTCATTTTCTCCAGCATAGGCCACCGATGGATTAAGTAAACTAAAGCCACATACAAAGCCGGCCAAGGAAAGATAAATAAGTAAACGTGTGCTTGGTTGGGTCTCTGGAGTTTCGTAGTCCAGTCCAGGGTCTTTACGATCGATCGCAGCGAGTACTTGAAAACTATAAAATTTTCTTCTCGGCACCACATATGCTGATCGACAAGCATTTTTTTCTTTAGCTAATAGTACAAATAATGACTTTTGGCGGCTAAAAAGTTCGTGAAAAAGCGATTTACCCTGAAAACTAGACGTGAATAGAGTTCGGCAAAAAAAATTACGCGCCGCCATATTTGTTTACCTTCTCCATGGCTTTTAAAAGTCCCGCGAGTGACGCGCGTGATTCGCGCCGCTAGAACCCAGTCCTAAAACTATTGTGAGCCTCCTTAACCTAGAAAAGCAAGCAAGGATAAAGCAATCTCCACTCTTACAAGTCATTTGCTAGTGCCAATAGGGCTGGTGAGCTACAACACTCTTATTACTGAATAAACCAAATATTTGGCCTATTTTTACTGATAAGCACTCGGCAGTCTTGGTACCAGTTAGGCTGGAGGACTTCAGTTCCGACACTACATTTGACTATAAGATAAACATGCCATCTTGGTCTACTTCTCTAAAGGAGCACTCGTTACAATCTTTGTGCCAATTCAGCCAATTAGGCTGGGTAACATCACCTCCGACATTTCATTGAACTATAATATAAACAGGCCATCTTGGCCTACATCCCCATATCAGGTCTCAAGCTTTATGTCATTTAGGCGGCCTGTTAGGCTGGAGAACATCAACTCCGACATAACATCATGACTTAACCTAGAAAAGCTAGCAAAGATAAAGCAATCTAAACACTTATAAGTAATTTGCTAGTGCCGGTAGGGCTGGTAAGCTACAACTCTCTTATTACTGAATACACAAAATACTTGGTCTTTTCTCCGGATAAGCACTGAGCAGTCTTGATACCAGTTAGGCTGGAGGACTCAGGGCTGGATACAGACTAGTGCAACTAGTTTCCAGAAACTAGTCAAAATATCTAACAATAAAAAAATACTAAGAAAAATAAATCATGCTAGAAGATGTAAATTCGTCGCAGGTGTTTCATTGTAATACAGAACAGAATTTGTTAATTCCAGACTTCAACTGCACTGCATTTTCTGCCAGCCTCCAGCGGACCAGCACCTTGCGTTCCATTGTGACCGCCTGACCTGACCTTTGCCCCTACCCCCTCCGTAGACCTTTGCTCAAAATGTGCACTAGTGCAAAATTTCAATTGTTTCTTGTGAACTAGTCAAAAGTCTCTTTCATTGGCTGAGCACGATTGTGCACCAGTCAAG
>JAHPZR010037719.1:10000-12500 GCA_019787425.1 Platygyra sinensis
AACTAACTAACTAACTAACTAACTAACTAACTAACTAACTAACTAACTAAGTGAGTAACAAACTACCTACTAACTAAAAGACTAAGTAACTGACTGACCGATAATAAATTGTCTAGTAAAAATCTTTCCTAAAAAGATGTGTTTTAAGATTGCGCATGAATTGCATCAAATTGTCGCTTGTGCGGATATCCAGTGGCAGTGCATTCCAGAGTTTAGCCGAGGCTACAGAAAATGATCTTAAACCATATCTGGTGAGTTTGTAACCAACGTCAACCAAACGATGGCCATTGATTGATCTCAAATTGCGTCAGGGAACATACTTTGTTATAAGATCGCAGAGGTATGGTGGTGCTAAGCTGTTCGAGCATTTAAATGTCAGTAAAAGAATCTTAAAAACTATGCGTTCTTCAATAGGTAACCAGTGAAGTTGACAGAGTACTGGTGTTATATGATCACATTTACGCGTATGCGTAACAATCTTGGCTGCAACATTTTGAACGTGCTGTAATTTCTTTAGCGATTCCAACTGCATCACAACTGCATTTACGTTCCAACATAAATATTTGATAACCATATTGTACAGAACATGGAGTTGTTGCAAGAGCTAGTACATTACAAATCCCTAAACATCGAGAAGAACTGTAAAGAAGACATAATCCTCTTCATCAGTCTATGGTGTTTGTGGTGAAACTCCCAATTTTTTCCATACCTGCATGTGCAGCAAATAATAGAAAAACAGTTATAACATGTTGTTCTAATTTTGTTTATCTAAGCAACTGCCTTTCTCTGAATCCTCAGAGCATGGTAAATAACAGCAAAACAATAGTCTTTTGGAGGCTAGTTTGTACATTTTGTTACATTGTTTCCAAAAAAAATCAGCTCGAAAGGCACAGGAATTCTTACAAAATAAACGCTGCACGAGAGGAAAGCTCACGTCATTCGGTTCCCGGGTGCCGTTCGAAAGCTAAATGTACATGAAATGCGAAAATTGCGACAGAAACGGTACCAGTTTTTCTTCTTCGAATAAGGCCACGCATTTTTGTAGGAGAAATAAACTGGATAGAGCAAAAGAGAAGTAAACAAACAATGCAATGAAAGTGCTTTGGGACTTGGGGGCGAGTGAAATAAAGTATTTTAACCAAAGTTTCTACTCAAGTTAGCTCTTGGAGACTAAAAAGGCGATTATAAAAATACCTACAGAAAAACAGGAAGAAAAATAGCAAAAGTCCACGTGTATTAAAACGAAACTTTAACAGTGTGAAAAATAGACAACTACGTACCCTGCATAACAGATTTGGAGAACAACAAGACGAAAGACCTTAGGGCCTGTTTACATGGAGGTGGGGGACCCCAGGTAGGTGAGGTAACCCGCCTAGCCGTGGTCGAAAATTGGCTTGCGTTTACATGCAAACTTACAACCCCGGGGTCCCGGGGTGACGTTAGCAGTCGTTGCTTGGTCGCTAGGCATGTAAACAGAGAAAATGACGGGCAAACGACGCATTTTGGCGGTCAGTGTTCTTTTCCTCTCATTATCTGCCCTCGCTGCAACATTTCAGTGCTGTGGCTTTTTACTTTTTTACTTTGGCGCGCTTTTGGAGGCTTGCAAATGTAACATGAACTCGACCCCGGCTAGGCGGGTTACCCCACCTTGAGTCGTTTACATGGCAAAATGCGACCCCGGCTGACAGGGTTATCCTACCTGGCAGACCGGGCAACCCGCCTAAGCGGGTTACCCCACCTATCATGTAAACATGATCAAATAAAAATGAGAGATTATATGGAGAGGCGGGTTACCCCACCTAGGCGGGTTACCTCACCTCCATGTAAACAGGCCCTTAGTGATCCACGACTCAGAAAAATTACCAAAACATCCCGATTAAAAATTTGCCAAAAGTTGCTGTAAGAGAATTGTAATCCTGCAAACTGCGCATTTTTTAAAGTCTGGAGTCCCTAGCGGCTGTGGAGAAGAAGAAGAGACATGTTGTTTGCAGTAATTTAAAGCTTGGGGGCAACCGGAAACATGTTGAAAATTTACTTCAAAGTTCAAAGAAAATCAGCTCAAACTCAAAATTTCCCTATCATACAGGATCGCGTATCTGACGATCGTCTCGATATACAACCCCATGATTCATAACAATAAAGCTTCAACATCTTGAGACTAACCTTCATCGTTTGTCTTCTCCAGTGAACATCTTGATCTTCGTTAAATCAAATTCCAAACTCCACTTCTTTGGGCTTTTATCTCGTTATGTTCGCACTTTGATCATTAGTATATCCTCATCGAAAGTCCCGACAAACACTGTGAATATCCACAGTGTTAGAAATGTGTGTAAACTTGTTATAATCTTTCATCTCTCTTGACAAGATCTTTCTCGCAACGTAGATCACCTGTTTAAAAACCCGACGCAGCGCGTACGCGTTCAAATAAATGGCGCCGAACTCAGATTATTCCATTCATCTCGCGCATGCGCAAACAGAATGCCCATATGCTGGAAGACTC
>JAHPZR010037719.1:17500-103308 GCA_019787425.1 Platygyra sinensis
GTTTTTGTCGCGTTTAAATGAAATTAATGGCGGTTGCGAAAAGATTCTACCAGTATCGGGATCATTTTGAAGTAATTTAAAGTTTTTGAGAATGATGGATTTTACTGCGTGGTTGTGAGGGTGAAATGTGAGAGTGAATGGAATTCTATTATTATTCTCCTTCTTAGACGTTTGTAGTGCTGACTGCCGATCGATTTGTTGGGCGCGATGATGGCCTGCTTGAACAACAGAGGCAGGATAGCCACGTTTGTCGAAAAACTCGCACATTTCCTCTGATTTTAAGGAAAAATCAGAGTCCTCACTACAAAGGCGGCGAAGTCTAAGAAACTGAGAATAAGGAATGGAATTCTTGACATGTGATGGATGTGAAGATGAATACAACAAATAACTATGAGAATCTGTGGGTTTGTAGTGCACACTGGTGCATAAACCGTTACCTTCGACAGAAACTTTAATATCTAGAAATGCTAAAGAAGTGTCGGAAATTTCCCAGGTATATTAAATGTATTGTTTGCCTGACGTTTTCTGGGTGTACACCAGGTGTACACTTTGTTGACGGTTAACGCCAGGAAAACTACACTTTCATTAGCAATTTCCCGCATTAGAAAACTTCTATTGAGCATCTCGTTTCACTACATGAAATGGCATGTATAAGGAGACATAATGAACCCGTATACATAGTGTGTACGGCCCTGACGGAAAGGTGTACTGATGTATACTGAAGTACATGTATGAGGCCCGTATAATGATCAGTATTCGTCTGAATTCTCATACTACTGTATACTGCCTTGTGAAGATTTCCTTATAACTAACCTAGTGTAAGGGAACCTTATGAGAGTTGACAAAGCAAATTTAACTTGTTTGTTCTTCAGTTACGGTTGCATCACAAATGAAGGAAATGAAGAATGTAGCCTGTGGTAACGAGTGCTTCGTTCGGAAGAACTTACTAAGCGAACTTGACGGCATGTAAAGGAAGCTTTAAGTCAGATAAACAGCTAAGAAACACAGGTCTTATTATCGCGTCTTTGGGCTTCTTTGCGGATTTTGTACATGCATTACGTTTTCCGTAAATACATAAACTAGTAATAGTTTTCACTAGAGCTGCCCCCGCGTTCGAAGATCTGTTTAACACCTGTAAATGGTTTTTACTGAATATAAATACTGTGCATACGACTGTTAAAAAAGAAACGTTTGAATATTTATTGAAGTTAACATCCATGACTGGTAAACATATTTTTTTGTAAATGGCAATTAAATCTATTACAATTTAACCTTTCTGGATTTGTGTGCACTGAGTTACAAAAATAGGCCACATATTGTTATCTAAACCCAACTGATTTAATCCATATGCTGTCACTACTGTCAAAAGATTACTGCTATTCAAATTCACAGATCTCGAGCATGAGTGACAAAAAAGAATCAAATGTTCTTAGCGTCATGAAAAGGCTCTCTTCCTCTTCATTGCGATAACCAAATGTTCTATTCTCAAATATCTGGCTAAAACAGGCATTACAATCCCTAGCCGCAAATGAACTACAAAGATCTATTATGTATGACCAAACCCTTCCTAATTTCCCTCAATAATGAACAATATTCTCTCGAAGAGATATAATGTGAGCAAACATTGAAAAGCAGGTCTGCAAACTCATTCCTAGGACGTAGATTTGATAAATATGGAAGAAACAAATGCGTAGAGATTTCCAAATAAGCATCAACAGCACATGAATAAATACCGGGGTTAACAAAAACAGAATTCATAAAGTGCCCTCTTCGAACTGTAACCACCTACTTGTGGATTCATAAAGTGCCCTCTTCGAACTGTAACCACCTACTTGTTTATCTACGACAGCAACACATTCAAATGGAAATTGATCTAACAAACTCCGTATCTCTTTCTGACAATATCAATGCAACTCTGAGTTGGGATTCTGTTCTGACATTATCTTTCTGATTTGTTGGATCGAGTCTATCAATCATCATTCTAATCTGTTGGATCGAGTCTGTCGACCCCGTTGCTGATTTGTGTCTAACAAATAAAATTTTGTACCGAATAATTTTATTCAGTGCTGTGAATGCTTTTGAATTCAAATAAATCACTGAACTACAAAATAATCATCACCCTATCAAAGGCTGCTAAGGCCCGGTTTAAACGTCGCATTTTACATGCACCGAATCAAATACTAATTTTAGTCGACTCGAATGAATACGTTCTGCTGATTTGATTTAAACGTCGCATTTTTTTTGCCGAATGAAATTGGTGAGAGCTAGCGACGTGTTTTAAATTCCCATTCGAGCAAACAAATTGTTTAACATAATTTGAATTCGATTTGGCACATGTAAATTACGGCGTTGAAATCAACTGTCGAACTTCAGTCGTATATTCGACTGGATCAGTCGAATATTCGACTGACTTGCATCGAATTGAAATATGTCGCATTTAATTTTACATGCACTTTATTTGGCAATTCGATTCGGCACATGTAAAATGCGACGTGTAAACCGGGCCTAAAGATGGCGTGACGCGACTTCGTGGTTGCAAAACCTTGACACGCTGCTAGAAGATGGCAAAACGCGAACTCGTGGTTGAAATGCGGCTAGGTGATAGCGACATGCGAACTCGTTGGTTGCAAGACCTTTAAACACTGCTGAAAGAACTCGAAATGTTGTTAGAAGACGACGAAACGCAACCTCCTACTCGCAAGACGTTAAAGCGCTGCTCGAAGACCTCGTGGTTGCAAAATGACATCTACCCGACAGCACCTTGCGCAATTGCTGAAATATTACCCGAGACCACCGTGCGCGCCTAGTTTGATCAAATCGAGATTTTTTTTGCATACTACAATTTACTTACTTACTTACTTACATCTTTACATTTTTGAAATTCCTTATATGTATACACGCGGGGGATCCTAGGGTGCCTCCTCGGGTTTTGGCCTCTGGGCCAAAACCCTGCGGGGGCAATTATAATATTGAACGTTATTGTTCTAGTCAGATACTAAAAAAAAAACAATTGTCTTGATATGAACTCTTTTTTATATAAGAATATATTTTGACGTGACATCTTGGCCTCGCTACGAAAAGTGGTGTCCAGAGCACATGCACAATGTGCTGAACGCGATCCAGATCCAGAAACCAAACACTTGTACTTGATAGCCTAATTAATTCTAAATAAAACGAAAATGCCATAAGCTATAATGTAAGAATAACACAAGAATATTTTCAGCCTAAAATCGGCAGAAAAATAAGAATATTCTGTCTGGGCCGGAAAAATAACATCCTTAGAAAAGAAAAGAGTGTACGAGCAAACGTATCTCGAAAGCACAACAGAGGTGAAATGTAAACATAAGTATCGCGTTACAGTCGCCATATATGCAAATTAGAGTCAAGCTTTTTGTCCTCAATGAAAACGCCGCAAAACATTTACATTTGGATCCCTGCCGTAAGATTACTCTGTGAAAATAAGCATCCAAATAAGCGAGATGCCAAAGGAATATTTCAAACTTTATTCCTCCAGAGCGAACATTTGAGAGAACCTAAAACATATCGTGCAATATCAAGAGAAAAAACCGGCAAAAAAAACAGAGGTGTCAAACTCTGCAAATTACAAGCGGATAACAGCGGAAGCCACACAGAAATATGACCTCTAACGGCTTTACTCTGACGAAATGTCTCCCTGAAAACACAGGATTAGTGCTTAGCGAAATATTCAAAGATCCTCCGATCGTACCATACAAAAGGGGCAAAACTTCCTAAGCGGCTACTACACGTGAATGGGAGTCGCGCAGGCCTGTCACTTTATTGTTATCCTTGGGTAATTCTGACGATCGGAAGGTACTGTACTGATTTAGCTATTAAGTCGCAAATGAACCACACTGGCCTCGAATTTCGATCTAGTATACTTCAGGACTCTCTGAGCTGTTTTTCCCCCAAAATCCATCTTCAGGATCTCTGAAAGCGTTTTCAATTTGTTTTAGATCATAATCTCGGCCATTTCGAAGCGAACTTATTTGATCGCGCTGAAATAGTAATGGAGGCCGGCAAATACAAACGCTTTTCAGGGACGCTTGAACTCGAGATCTGAACCAAGGACAAAGCTCGTGGCAAAGACGCCGATCCCGCAAGTCTTCGCGCCCGTGTCCCTTTGCTGGCCTCCCATGAGCGTTTGCGGGAAAAACGTCGATACCTTGCGGGCGTGCAAGCGATGAAATCGAGATTTTTTGCGGCTATATACCGGAAATACCTACATTCTCTCTTCTTCTCTCTCTATTACGCGGGGAGTCCTAAGGTGCCTCCTCGGGTTTTTGGCCCTCTGGGGCCAAGAACCCTGCGGGGGCAATAACGTTTCTTTACTACGCTTCTTAATGCTATTGCGTAAAGATATTCATAACGCATTTGTACATTCCTTTAGCATACGCATTGCGCAAAGGTATCAATAATGAAATGAGTAATTTCGTGGAATTTATGTGGCCGTGAAATTCCACGAAACTATTGATGCTTTACGGATCGCGTAAAAGCATCAATAACTCATCTTTACGATGCTTTACAGATGGAGGAAGTTTCTATTTTTGATAACTTCGCTAACTCGTTCGACCCTACGATCGATATCAAGTTTACTTGTGAAATTTTATCCGAACGTGCTGTTTTTCTCGATACAAACTGGTAGTCAAAGGACCTCTCCTTCCAAACCCACTTCAAGCCCAATGAAACTTTTCAGTATACACACTTCTCAGCGTGTCACCCATTAAACACGAAAAAGGGTTTTATCAAAGGAGAAGCATTATGTCTTTTAACAATCAACTCAGTCAAGGATAATTTTTATAAATACAAACGAGACTTTGAACAAAGACTCTGTAACAGAGGCTATCCCACGGCGCTCGTCCATAAAATCCTGACTGAAGTTCAGTTCTCCGACGGAACAGAGGCTCTTCGTATCAAAACAAAGAAGGCGAAAGAAATTTTACCGTTTGTTAATACTTATAACCAGGATACACCGAATCTTAAAAAGATTCTAATGAAACACTGGCATATCATTCAACAGCAACCTAGACTTGCACATATCTTTTTCTTTAGTATACCTCTTAATAACTACGGGTGCTGTGATTGGTGAATTTACAAGCCGCGTTTTAATGTATGGCTCTCTAAAATTTAAAGTCGTCCCCGATCCCGTGAAACACTCGTGGAGATAGAAGAGAGAAACAAAAAACCTTTCCCTTAACTCATAGCCAGCTTGTACATAAGACGCGAACTCGCAGTACTCGATTGCCATAGGTTGCTATAGTAATTACAGTCAAACTAAGTGAAGCGTACCCCTCAAGATCGCACTTGAACCCGCTAGTCGTTTCAATTTACAGGTTAATGCACTCATTCCTCGTGAATTATCGGGATTTACCTGCACGAGTTCACTAACAATGAACTCGAAATTTTCAATACCGCACTCGGCGGCCTCGTGCGGTATTGAAATTTCTCGTTCATTGTTAGTGAACTTGTGCAGGTAAATCCCGATAATTCACGAGGAATGAAAGCGTTAACATTTTTATTATTCAAATTGAATACACTGCAAACAAAAATCGTCAAACTTTGAGTCAGCCGAAGCCATGGTGTAATGACAGTGGTGTATTGAATTTACACCACGGCTATTACACCTCGATAATGACGTCAAGGCAGTTGTTTCGTCATAACCCAGTGTCACGTGGCACAAATCAACCGATCAGAAAATCGGAATTCGTACAGTGTGTGAAATTTGAATAATAAAATGCAATAATGAATAGACCCTATGCAAAAATGGCTGCCATTAAATTATTCTTTTGTTCATATTCAAAACAGCCTCACTAACCTCGTTCGGGATAACAAATTCTTTACAATTTTTGTCTCTAAAACGAGGTTAGTCAGGCTAATTTAAATACGAACAAAAGAATAATTTAAAGGCAGCCATTTTTGCATAGGGTCTATTGATCATTGGAATATTGAACTCGATCGTTCGATCCAAGAATACCGCAAACGGGTTCCGTTTTCGAAAAATCATTTCACCATTGCATTCTAGAAAAGACTAGTAGGTTTCAAACCTACTAGTCGCAACAGTGAATTGATTTTTCGAAAACGGAACCCGTTAGCCGTATTCTTGGATCGAGCGAGCGAGTTCAATATTTAAATAATCAATTCATTATTGCATTCTTGAAACAACTGGCGGGTTCAATTTTCAAATAATCAGTTTATTAATGCAATCTTGGGGGAAACGCTTCACTTAGTTTGACTGTAAACACACTGCGGTTTTTGAACAAATTACTAAATTATTCCGCAAAATACGCTTGTCCGCTTCTCTCAAAATACGCTTGTCTGCTTCTCTCAGAGACCGGCGTTTTCATTTCACGAGAACAAGTCAAATTACTGGTGGGTTGAAGGCAGTGTAATCAAAGTTGATTTGCAAGGTAAAAACCAATAACAAGAAAAGAAGCTTTGAAAACAAATCACCTTTTTATTTCGATGTTCACGGAAGCGTTTCAAAAACGACATGGGATATGTAAAAAAGCTGTAATTGGTCTGGACTCCGCATTGCTGAACTACTTACCAGAACCAAAACAAATCAACCGCTAAATTTCTATAAACAGAAACTGAATTCTGTTTTAAGCTAATTGATTTATATTTGAACAGAAAAGTTACACACGAGATTGTTCTCTGTTCGAATTTTACAACTTACTGAAACGCAGTTCAATTGATACCTTTGTATACATATTAACACAATCAAACAAAGTACACCTAAAATAATGACAAATAAAACGAAATGTAATGTTCTTTTCCTTGTCATTGTAGAATAAATACTGCATGTGAAATACAACCAAGTAGCTCTCGGAACTGTCGTTAATTACAGCTCACAAACCGCGTACACACCGAACAATTGACAGCGGAAGTCAATAATGATTGGCTCGAACCACTGACGCTCAAGGACTACGATTTACATGACATAAACAATCTAGGCTAGCTAGTATAGAGAAATCTTGGCCATGATTGGGAAAGATTGAAAAGGGTTAAACGTTAACAGCTTTAAAGATAAAAACATTACGTGACCGTTAAATTATGTTACAATAAGATGTTGAACCATTTTCCTCAACGGGCGTGGGAGTGGGTGAAGGGTGTTTGTTTTCCTCAGCTGGCTGTGGTCCTTGTGACGGATGCTCTTTCTTATCGACTTGATACGTAGCCTTGCTGCATGCAACTCCTTTCCAGTGTCCTCTTAGTTTTCTGTGTGCACCACCAAAGTCGAACACCAGTTCGTAAGGGATCTCCATCTCGGCTTCATACACCATCCCTTTGGCAATGTAAGTGGAATGTGCGGGAACTGACAGCGGGAACTCAACCGACTTGGTAGTACCAGTACTCACAGACTGCTTTAACGTGTGGCTGTGCGAGAAACTAAAAGAAAGCTCGAAGTTAATCTCGCCAAAACCGGAGAAGCCCGCCTTAAAACTCGCGTTAATTCCATAGCTGAAGCCGATGGTATGTGAAGTAGAATGGGTTTTTCCTTAAGTCATGGAGAAACCAAACGTCAAGGCTTGATCAACATCAGTGTTGTTCACCAGGGTTTTTTCAGATACTACTTTTGGTGTCTGCGACAGGATTTTAGCTTCGCCCATGATGAAATTCATACCAACCAGATTGACATCTCCACGTATTTTGTTAAAATACGAGTCCAAATTTGCTTGATCGCGCTTTGCATCATCATGTCTTCCAACGATGGTGTGTGTAGCGAGCCGTGAAACATGCCGGCCAAGTTCTCTCACGTTGGTCGCTAAAGTTTCGGTTATTTCTCCTCCGTAAAGGACGTCTTGGTACATGGCTTGAACCCCTCTTTTGTCACTGGCAGCATCCTCTTTGTACTGGTTGCGCTTAGTAAACCGCCAGCACCTTTTGCTCTTTGTTTTGTTTGCTGTGTACCAAGCAGTACTCCAAAGCATGGACCTGATATCCTCGCATGACCTGTCTGACAACAACCCCTTGCATTTCTCTTTAAAAGAGTCGTAGTGGTTCTTCGCTTCAATCTTGTCGGCATCTGCCTCTCCACGATCGCCGAGTCGCATCTTAGAACAGTGCCAGGCTGCCTTTGTAGCGTACCCTTTCAGTTCCTCCGCCACATCGAAAGGAAGTATTTCGAGTGGCTCGACATCGCCAAATGTCGCGTTATCTTCACTATCTATTGCTGGTCTTTGCGACAGAGTTTCAGCCACAGTGATTTCTCCGTGTATCTTGTCAAAATGCAAATTTAACTTTTCTTTGTGGCATTCTGCTTCTTCCTGGTGCCCAAATATTGTATTAGCAGCAAGCCAGGCAGCATACCAGCCCATATCTCTTACGTTTGCCGCCAAAGTTTCGGATATCTCTTTTTCCTTGACGACATTTTGGTAATGCTCGTCCACTTCCCTTTTGTCGTTACTAGCGTCGCTCTCATACCCTTTTCGACTTCCACGCCGCCAGCAACTCTCGCTTTTCTTGGTGTTTGCCGCATGCCAACTTGCATACCCAAGCATCGTCTCGATTTCTAGGCAAGATTTGTCTGACAACCAGCCCTTACATTGCTCTTTGAAAGAGGCAAGATGCTTTGTTGCTTCAGTCATGTCGGCATCTGCTTCTATTCTTTTTCCCCAGCGTATTTTTGCGCAGTGTAAGCTATGCTTTTCAGCGTACATTTTCAATTCGACTGCTACATTGGTTGGGAAAATTTCCAGTGCCATATTACCGCTTGATGTCAGTAGATATTATTTGGATTGGCTATGGAAATGCCTCAAGTTGACTTAGTGTTGACGTTTGCTTGGAGGGAAGTAATTTACATAAGCACATTTATTACATGATATGGTTAGCTTCGTGAACTGGCAAGATGAACCAAATACTATGCTGTGATTGGCTACCCCAGCGGGCAAGATGTTGCGACCCGCGCTGTTTCACGTAAGAAAATAACATTCGACGGTTTTCTATATAAGAAATATTTTATTGGCCAGGCTTGTTCGGTCAAGAATATTTTTTTCAGTTATGGATCGACTCGGTCCAACCTGAAAACACGCAAAAGAAGAACTAGGCCAACATCAAGCCATGTCGACCTCACGCTTCGGGTCAATAACTCATATATTTCCGCCCCTATGCTGCTGCGTGCGAGGGCTTGATATTGGTGGCTCATGCTTCATTCTATGCATTTTCAACATCCAATTCAGCTAACCGCTCCTGTTACATCGATACACTTCAAACATAGCCTGAAGCCACTTAAATATAGAGTTGCTAGTTCCCGTTTATATCAACCTTCGTAAATGCGGAAAAACCTGCAAAAGGCAAGCTCTCTCTTGTTCAGTGCATGGCATGTTCTGGTCTAATTTGTATTATGTAACTGTGTACAGCCACACGGTCTCTTCAAGAAAAATAAGAAAGATGTAGTCAGCTTTAGTGGAGACGGTAGAAGTTACTAAAGAATTGAGTACGGATGATGTTTTTTGCGAAAAATAAAACAAAGCACTTATTTGCTTACCGATGCAGAACTTGCACGAAATCGAAGGGAACATTGGCTGTGGAACGTTTTGGGTTTGCTAGGAGGGTTAATGATCAAAAATACTTTTCACTTAGCAGAATTTAATTTTCAGGGGCGGTTCCTCGCATGGGACTTCGTCCCGTTGCACCTACCCCTATTGGGTCTTGGCTTTTTTTTCTTGTTATTTAGTTATGTGTAGTACCCAATAAAGCTGTTAAAAAAAAAAAAAAAAAAAAATTGGGTGTTATCTATTCCACCAATGGTACAGTGAAAAAATTGATTGTAATTTAATCGCAGAACTGTAGTTGCTATGTGTTTTATCGATTGCGTAGACAAATATTTGGAAAGTTGGCTGTAGAAACCACAATGGAAATTTATAATCTTTTCCGAGTAATGTGCGGGGACTGACAGCGGGATCGAATTCAACCGACTTGGTCACACGGTACCAGTAATAACAGAATGTTCAAAAGCGTGGCTGTGCAAGAAACTAAATAAAAGCTCGAAGTTAACTTTGCCAAATCTAGCCTCCTACCAGTTGCGTGACGAGCCCAAAGAGCGTTGGCGTAGGAGGCTACGCCAAATCCGGAAAAACCATCGTCAAAACTCGAGTTGATGCCATAGCTGAAGCCGATGGTATGTGAAGTAGAATGGATTTTTCCTTCAGTCACGGAGAAGCGAAACGTCATGGCTTGCTTTACATCACTGTTGTTCAGTAGGTCTTCTACAGAAATCTGCGACAGGATGTTGGCCTCGTCCAAGATGAAATTCATAGCAACAAGATTTATTTCTCCAAGTATTTTCTTGAAATACGTGTCCAGTCTTGCTCGGTTAAGCGTCGCGTCGTCATCGTGTCCAACGATAGTGTGCGCAGCAAACCATGCCGCATTCATGCCTATTTCTCTCACGTTTCTTGCTAACGTTTCGGTTATTTCCCCTTCATCTGGCGTTCTGCTTCTTCCTGGCGACCAAACATTGTATTGGCAGCAAACCTAGCAGCACCCCAGCCCATATCTCTTACGTTTTTTGCCAAATCTTTAGATATTTCTTTTTCTAGTATGATATTGTGATAATGCTCTTCCACTTCCCATTTGTCATTACTAGCGTCGTACTTAGGTACTTGTAACTTTTACGATTGCCTTGCCGCCAACACGTTTTACTTTTCATGGTGTATATGCCGCGTGCCAACCAGCATTCTGAAGCATCTTCTCGATTTCTGGCAAGAGATTTCTGACAACACACCCGTGCGATATTTCATTTTTAAAGAGGTAATGAGCTGGTCTGGTTCACTCTATATGCTTTTATTCCCTTCCCCTGGCATTTTTTGGCGCAGTGTAAGCCATGCTTCTTCGCAACTGACTCTTTCAGTTCGACTGCAATATCAGTTAAGATTTTTTCCAGCGCTAGCGACCGTGCCTTATGGATATCGATGCTTGAGACGGCCATCACCAGGACTAGGAATAAGCACTCAACAAGTCTAGGGTTCACGCCATCTTGGATTGAAGGAAATAAATTGCGGTAGCAATAAACTTGCCACTGTGCGCCTTCGACAGCTTCCTGTTTTCACTCGGTTTTGTAATAACAATAAGCTCTTGAGCCGTTAATTTTTCAATTCCATTCGTTCTTGACATTTATTTTAGCCAAAAGCTTTTGTTTCATGAATACGCTTCAAACATAGCCCGAAGGCACTGCCATTATAAGCTATTATATATATCGAACACCTTTGGTAAAAATTGCCAGTTCGTGTTTGCCGTACAACATAAGTCGTATATCAAATTTTGCCAACGTCCAAAAAAAGACAGTCAGAAGGAAATTCAATGACCATGTTTATTCATCTCTTTTGTTTGTCCTCACTATCAAGCTGAATTTTAATTTATCGAAAGTGGCATATTCCGGGGACCTATTGATCGTTAGTCACGTGATCACATAATATAATTTTTACGCGCATCGTAACTTGGTGTGTATGTGTTTGTTGCGTTCATAGATTGATCTCTGGAATTTTTTTAATTAGGTCAAATTCACTTTTGCCAGTTGCTGTAAGCCAGAAAATGGAATTAATTCATTAAAACATGTTCATGCGTCCTTTACCTTCCAAATCTACGATTTTAAGACTTTTCTCTAGGAGGCAGCGTGACCGAGTGGTTTAGGGCGCTGGTGTTATAATCCGGAGGTCCCGGGTTCAACGCCTCTACCCTGTCACTAGCGGGATTTGTTTCTCGGTACTCCCGAGTTCAAATTCTCGGTCACGCTTTATAAATAGCCAACTGGTCTGCCTCCTGCTTGTTGGGATTTTTAACTATGATGCGTGTATTTGAAATATTTGTTTCCTTTTTTCAGTGGCATGCCTGTAAACTAGCTAGTGCTTACTGCTAAGCTAAGTGCATGCATGTCCACTATAAATAAGATTTTCATTTACATTTTTACATTTTCCAAAAATTGTACTGTCTTTTTCGTTATCCTTGGCCAAGATTCAAAAATTGTACAAGTTTACTAATTTTTTGCGTAATTCCAAAATGGATAAAAGTCAATATCATCTAGCGATTACATTTTGTATAACATCTTGTTTGTATGCATCCCAGTTGATTCTCTCTTGAAGATTTCGCTGCAGCGTCTCTCTGGATGGATAAGACCGTACCTAAAATAACGAGATACAAGAGAACGAATTTCAAAGTCATATGCCATTCAAGTTATTAGATGAGTCTTCGATTTTCGCTCACAATAGTCTGAATTTCGCTCATGAACTCGGTTCACGCACGCTGAAAAACTCAGAAAACGTGGCATTTTGTCAATCTATCAGAAGCCGACATCAAGCCTCATGTGACTCGGCTTCAGCGCTCAATCTAGTTCCTAATGCGTTTGGTCCCGTTGCACGTCCCTGCTTCGTGTTCATTACGTCATTATCTACATTATTATAACATGTTAATTTTGCTTGCCGTTTCATTTAGACTTGATGCAATGGTTAACATATAATGACTGGCGTACTGCTAAGCCCAATTTTCCCGCCATAATATCTTGTCGCGCGAGAATCTAATTCACTTGACCTCACTGCTTCACATTGCAAACGTGATTACCGTAACAACGTGTTTCATTGTTTGTGTAAATGAAATTATACTTACGTTATGTCTAATCCATTTTTTAGTCAGTTCACTTGCTTGATTTATAAAGAACTTTTTCGAAATCATTACACATTCGGCCCCTCGACTGACCTGTCAAAAAAAAAAAGAAGATAACAATGTTTTGTAATCATATTATTTAGCATTGCTGTGCTAAGAGGGTCTAAATGGCGTTAACCCTTAGTAGTATAATGGGACAAAACTTAAGCGATGTGGCGTAAAAATGAGAAAGTTTTAACCATTGGCCGTAGAAAAATATTAACCATAAAAAATGTTAGCCGAGAAAGTGAAAATCTCAAGATCGTCTTGTCAAGACTTTTTTGTATCTTGTCTTGTGACTCGTAAGCTATGATGGTCTACAATTATTAGAAGAATACGTTTTTCTGTCCTGGAATGACCCTATCCCCACTCCATTAACAATGAAACTAATTTTTTGACTTTTTAAATAAATGACGATTAATTTTTAAGATTTCTGTTGATGGTCAGCCTAAATTTTAACCGTTAGCGATAAAAGCCATCCTCTACCAAGTATCAAATATCAATCTAAATCGAGAAAAATTCTTTTAAAATCCCAACAGACTGGAGACTTATTTACAAGAAGGAGGATTTGAACCCAAGACCTATAGATCACAATTCCAGCACCTTAACCGTCAAGCCAAGCCGCGTCTGTCTCCTCTTCAGACGCTTGGATTTCAGTCGCAAGCAGGCGAGCTCGAAACACGATTAAGTGGGGACGAGTACGCAGGGGAACACGGCAAGGAGAAAGAAGAGAGGCGAGACGTCTCTCTTCCTTTCGCTTTCCCTTCCTCCCTTGCGCGCCCACCACTCTTGCAGCAAGAGAGAGGCGTCTGGGAACGAGGTAGAAGCCTCATCCTTGGTACCTAAGTGGTGTACAACAAGAACTCACCAGGCTAACGCTGGCTTGCTGGAGAAGCTGAAAATCGTCATCGAAATTTAGGAGCGTAGACAGACCCTGAAAAACACCGTAAGCGAAGTAAAGATATCACGAAAACTAGCCACTCGCAGGCTTTTCTTAAAATTCTACATGCAAAAGTCAAGATTTCTTTTTGAAGCAAATACTTATAACCGAACTGAACAGAAGATTTAGTGTTAATACTAAACTCGTTCTAATATCTCAATTCGAGAAAATTATGGGGTTAACTATAGTGCAACCAGCAACGTCTATTTAGTTATTTTAAATGGCCTTTGATTAAAATACTTCGAAAAGACGCACCACTTTATTGTATCATTTCATTTAACCCCTTGGCTGCCCAAACTGAGAATTGAGACTGAATCAAAACTTTTTAATGATATACGAAATGACACGAAAAATCTTAATTTAGTCATGATTTTTGAAACTCGTATTTTAGAATTCTATAGATCACAAGCTGTTTAATTACTGTTAATGTTAGTGACTGTATTTTGGCTTTTTAGGCAAGGCACTACTTAATGATATCAGCTCTTATGCTGAAGAGGTCACCCTGGTTAAAATAATATTTATTTATTAGGCAGCACCTGAAAATGACATTAAGAAGACTTCCTTTCTTTGCGATCTATTCGTAATACGGTCCGGTTGTGAAAGGATGTGGGTATGAGGGTATACCAAAAGGGGACCTCTCCCGTGAAAATGATATACAAAAGGATAAGAGGTTGGGGAAGGGGCACTGGGAGCCTCCCTGTATAGAACTTTGTAGAGTACCCCTATCCCGGGGGGGTTAACATCTCGTTAAATATACTCACGAAAACACTTCTGGGGTGAAGCAGACCCAGCTGTACAAATGCTGTTTGCTTTCTAGACTGAATGTGAGAGTTTGACGGGACTTCAGTGATAGGAAACTGTTGAAATCAACAACCAATAAAATTAACTGTCATATTTCAGTTATGAGGACTGCACTAAACATTATTTGCCAAAACTCATATAAACAAGAATGAATTTATGAAAACTGTGTTAGAGAAAACTCCACCCAGGTATAAGCGTTAAACGATATAAAACTACAAAGGAATGTCAGTCTTATTTCTCTTCTATTAACTCTTCTATCTTTCTTTTTGCACTTTTCTCTCTCCCGTTTATCATTATTTGTCTGTTCGGTTGGACTGATATTTGGGCCTTTAGGACTCGTAAGTGCGCGGCTCACTTAGTGCTAAAGAACGCACTTTTCTTTGACCAGGTCTTCATGAATCCAGTTATAGAGACGTGTGTGCATCATGGAAATTTGTGGAATTGTAAGTAAGATATCAAACACGAGAGACAGTGTTTCATCCAGATATCCAAACACCGAGAAGAGAGTTGAAAATACGACGCGTAACGGAGTATTTTTGACGAAATTCGAAGTGTTTGAGTAGCCGATGAAACACTGTCTCTAGTGTTTGATATGTCTCCTCATTCGAAACAAAAACTAAGGAGAAAACAGAGAAAAATCGTCGAAATCTATGCTATTTAATACCGGGTACCCAAACCTCCTTCACGGTTGTGATTTTCTTTGTTTTAACTTGATGAATTATTAATGAGTTTGAGAAGTAAAAATAAACCTTGGTTCAGTGACAAGCGAAGAGCCTAAATGCTCTGTAAAAGTTTTTGGACTTGGCCTTTCACTATTGGAGGTCAGAAGTGTAAACAGTCAATCTGAACACGTTCCTAAGACTGAACCAACGTCTTACCACGGGCGGAAGGGATTTCGTTCTTTTTTTCTCAGTTGGATATGATCCTGATAGTAAAAGAAAGAATCATGTCGTTAGTTAGGCTACAACCCAACAACAAGAATCTCAATTCGCCTAATAGACTGCAATACACTTGTTTAAAATTACTTTTGAGAATTTTTTGATTTATCATCATCTAGACACGATTTTTTCAGTGATCCCCTAGCGTATTCTCAACACCAGTAACCTATACATTGTATTAATAAGAGAACAGAAAAACTGTCTTTTGATCACCATAGAGTACACTCACCGTAGTCAGTTGTGTAGTGCTTCTCCTTGTCGGCAGACGCCTTAATTTGGAAGCGGAATAACTAGTTTTTCTGTGACGGTCTTCAGTCAGGTGTGCCAGTTTATCGGCTGTTGTTAATTCTCGCCTGTTTGGAAGCTTCCCAGATAACCTCGGTTTGGTTATTTCAAGCCTTAGAAGGACCTGACAAACTCCCTTAAAAAAAGTTAGGTTAGATAAGTTTCTTATCTCGAAACTAGATCTTCCACAGCTAAACGTCAAACAGTGAGATCTGGGTACGAGATTAGTTAGTTTTCTTTTCTTTCATTAAGATTACTTGATCATATGACTTTTTTTTCCATTTGAGTAGATGGCGCGGTCGTCCACTACTGCCTTCCACTTCTCGCTTCGCACCAAAAGTGCAAATTACATTTAGTTCATCTGGGTACTTCCCTTCCAAGATGTCTTCCGAAGTGCACCTGCTACTTAGTAAAGATGTGAAAGTGCCCCGTGCATAACACGTGCGTTTTGGTTTTTCTGTATGTACACAGGTCTTTATGAAGAATGGATGTGTGCGTATTGGCCAAGAACAGGAGCCCATTACTAGGAGCCTGCAACTCCCATAATAAGCCAATGCAACGCCATTTTTACAGACCAGTCTATTCTTAGATATTTTCCCGCGAAATAGGCCAGTTCCAGCCTACATGAGCACGCTTCGCTAAGGATAAAACAGTGCGGCCTCACGTGAACATGTTGACATCATGTCAACATGTCAACATTAGTCCGAGATTGCCATAGCCCTTTTCACGGTTAATTTTTCTCATGGCATTACAATGTAATCCAACGTGGATGCTGTCACGTTAGGATGTTATGCGTGACACGCATGCTCATTTAACTTGAAGACATTGAACTTTGGAATCGCGCGCGGGCTAGCCGCTTGAGAAACTTGCTCTCTTGACATGGTGTCAGAAGTCAAACATGGATAGTTTTCACAAGCCTAGCGCTTTGAGTTTCGACGGAAACACATCAGAAAATTGGCGGAGATTTAAGCAGCAGTTTGATATCTACGTAACTGCTTCGGGAAGCGAAAAGAAAGACGATGCGGTCAAGATTGCTATCTTGCTAAACTTTGCAGGAGAAGACGCCATTGAGGTCTTCAACACATTTCAGTTTGCCGAAGGCGACGAGAAAAAGTTGAACAAAGTCCTTGAGCAGTTTGAGCAGTACTGTAACCCCAGGAAGAACGTAGTCTTCGAGAGACATCAGTTTTGGCAGATAACACAGAAAGATTCTGAAACCGTGGATCAGTTCGTCACTCGTTTGAAAAACAAGGTGAAATCTTGCGAGTACCCGTCGCCGGTTGATGACATGGTGCGAGACAAGTTCGTGTTTAGTATACGAGATCTACAAGTGAAGGAACGATTACTGAGGGAAGAGAAGCTTACACTGGAAAAAGCGATTTCTATGGCAAGAGCGTCCGAGGCTTCAAAAGAACAGATTAAAGTGATGGGCCCAAAGGAGCAAAACGTTAACATTGAAAATCCGACCGTGAATGAAATTCGAGCTGGCGGCGGCAGGCAGGAAAAAAATCCTCCACGTCGACCGAGACCCGGTTCGGGCTCACAAAAAGGAAAGTGCACGTTTTGTGGTTCTTCTCACTCGTGGGGATCTTGCCCTGCTTTGGGCAAAACGTGTGACTACTGCCAAAAGCGAGATCATTTTGCGAAGGTTTGCCGGAAAAGACTGCGGGATTTTGGCGGGAAAACGATACACGCAGTCGCTGAATTGGAGGGCAGTGACAACGAAGCCGATCTTCTGACGTTTTCAGTGGAGTCCAGTGATGAATGCTCCTCTCAAGACGATTGGCACGTCTCGCTCAAGATTGCTGATACAAATGTGAATTTTAAATTAGATTCGGGGGCTGATTGTAACGTCATTTCCAAGTCGTTGTTGGCTCGACTTCCAGTTGGTCCCAAACAGACCCGCCAGTGCAAAGCCAAGCTGAAAGTGTATGACGGACGTCGAATCAAATGTACAGAGCCCACTGCCTGGGTACACAGTCTTGTGGTTGCCAAGAAGAAGAATAACAAGCTCAGAGTGTGCCTGGATCCTAGCGACCTCAATCGTGCCGTCATGCGCGAACATTTCCCCATGCAGACCGTGGAAGATGTGATTAGCAGAATGCCCAATGCAAAAGTGTTCAGTGTCCTAGATGCTAACCATGGTTTTTGGCAGGTTAAACTTGCCAAGGACAGTAGCAAGCTAGCTACCTTTAACACCCCATTTGGCCGATATAGTTACACACGCTTGCCATTCGGGATAGCATCGGCCCCAGAAGTCTTCCAGAATGTTATGGTCCATTTGTTCCAGGACATTGAAGGTGTTGAGGTAATTGTGGATGATCTTGTTGTGTGGGGAGAAGATGTGGAGCAGCATGATGTGAGGCTTAAACAGGTGTTGGACCGTTGTCGTGAGCGCAACCTTAAGCTTAACAGGGAGAAATGCCATTTTCGAGTATCTGAAGTTCATTATGTGGGCCATGTGTTGAGTGCAGACGGTGTTAAGCCAGACCCTCGGAAAGTTGAAGCAATTATTGCTATGCCAGCCCCAGCTAATCGTGAAGACTTGCAGAGATTCTTGGGTGTGGTAACCTATTTGTCTAAGTTCATCCCAAACATGTCTCAGAAGAGTGCTCCACTTCGCCAACTACTACAGAAAGATGTTGAATGGTCCTGGGGACAATTAGAAGAGGACACATTTACATGCTTGAAAACTTCAATCTCCTCAGCTCCAGTCCTCAAGTTCTTTGACCCGAAAGAACCAGTGACCCTGTCTGTTGATGCAAGTTCAAAAGGTGTTGGTGCAGTTCTTCTGCAGAATGACCGCCCAGTCGCTTACGCATCCAAAGCCCTGACTCCAAGCCAAGAAAATTATGCGCAGATAGAAAAAGAAATGCTGGCCATTGTCTTTGGATGTGAGCGGTTTCATGATTATTTGTATGGGCAACGAGAGATTACTGTTGAAAGTGACCACAAACCGTTGGAAGCAATCCTGAAGAAGCCCATTCATCAAGCACCTCTCCGTCTTCAGAAGATGATTCTCAGATTAAAGCCTTATGCAGTCAATGTTAAGTACATACCTGGCAGCCATCTGGTTTTAGCTGATACGCTCTCCAGAGCTTACTTACCTAGCCAAGCAGCAGATAAACCTGATGAATTTGAAATTCATGTCCTGGACTCTGGACAGTTGTCCGAGACTATGTTTCACAAGTTGAGGGACGAGACTAAGAGTGACCCTGAACTTCAACAGTTGCAGAAAGTTGTCATGAATGGATGGCCGCAGACCAAAGTAGAGACACCAATTGAGACAAGACCTTACTGGAACTACCGAGATGAAATAAGCTGCTACGAGGGCTTAATGTTCAAGGGTGATCGCATAATTGTTCCCCACAGCCTGCGACCCGAAATCCTACAACGCATACACACTGCACACCTTGGGATAGAGAAGTGCAGAGCACGGGCCAGGAGTGCAGTGTTTTGGCCAGGTATCAATAGTGCAATTGACGAGTTGGTATCCAAGTGCAGTACCTGTCAGCAACACCAGCGAAGCAACCAGAGGGAGCCTTTGATTCCTCAAGAGGTCCCTGAGAGGCCCTGGGCGACAGTCGCAGCGGATATTTTCTACTATAAAGGGAGAGACTACCTGCTCGTAGTGGACTATTTTTCAAAGTATCCTGAAGTAACTCGCCTCTCTAGTAAGAATAGTGAAGCAGTTATCATGGCAATGAAAGATATGTTTGCACGTCATGGAATCCCAGAGAGGCTTATCGCAGACAACATGCCTTTCAACAGTGTGAAATTTAAGGACTTTGCCAATAAGTGGGAGTTTGAGGTGGTAACCTCTAGTCCACACTACCCGAAGTCTAATGGTCTCGTGGAAAGAAACGTACAGACTGTTAAACAGTTACTAAGGAAAGCTGACGAGTCCAAACAGGACGCATTCCTCGCTTTATTAGAATTCCGTAATTCCCCTATCAGTGGAATGGATGAATCTCCAGCAGAACTACTTATGAGCAGAAAGCTTAGAACAAGACTGCCAACTTCCAAGAGCCTCCTACAACCCCAGCCTAGGTCTACCTCTCAGATTCGGCACAATTTGCTGACACGTCAACAACGTCAGAAAGCGTTCTATGACCGTGGCACTCGACCACTTTCCAAACTACATGAAGGAGAACCTGTGCGAATGAAGCGGGGACGGGAATGGGCACCTGCGGTGGTCGTCAAACAACACCAGGCCCCTCGTTCGTACATTGTGGCCACCCCGGATGGAACGCAGATGCGTCGAAATCGTTTCCATCTTCAGCCAACCAAGGTGGAGGCATCTCCAGCCCCATGTCCGGCATGGGAAGCAGTGGCCAGTGATGAGTCAAATCCTCGTATGCAACCAAACACAGATGCTGGTATCGAAACGCCAGAAATGGAATCACACACCAATATTCCGCAGGAGGAACAACCCGCCAGAAGAAGTCTACGGATTCGTAGACCACCACAGCGTCTTATTGAAACTATGTAGGATACTGTCAAGCTACTATAAGTTTAAACTAAAAGAACATTTGGGTGATTTAGTGGTTGTACACACCCAAAACCTTACCGGCCGTTAACGAACCTTGTTTGCTTGTTTGAACCTTGTTTATTTTTCTAAGCTGTCTTAGAAGAGGAGATGTCACGTTAGGATGTTATGCGTGACACGCATGCTCATTTAACTTGAAGACATTGAACTTTGGAATCGCGCGCGGGCTAGCCGCTTGAGAAACTTGCTCTCTTGACAGATGCAATTTCAGGCTAAACTACAAAATAGCCCGAAATTGCCTCGCATACATGCTAGATTTTATTGTAATGCAAATGAGCAAAGTAAACCGTGAAAAGGGCTATTGGTCACTGAGGTTTCTGTGGGGATCAGTAAATTTGATATAAATTCAAACTAAAAATAGATTGGTCTGTGAAAACGCCGTGACAGGAGGATGTGGTAGTTGCAGGCTCCAGGTGATGGGCTCCTGCCAAGAACAGTTTAATTTTTTTTCCTTGCCCGCAGGGGTAGCCAATCATAGCACAGGATTTAGTTCTTCACGCCTGGGTAAACTTACCGAGACAATGATATACAGCCAATCGGATTTGTTACTGTCCTTGACTATTACAGTTCCTCGTCTGTTAATAAAACACAAAAGCATTGGTCAGCTGAAGGTGGGAGATTCTTTAAATAAAAGAATTAACGTATATACAAGACAAAGAGAGTTTGGGGATGGAGAATGGACGACTGGCGACTCAAGCAATCAAAAAACAAAATCTCTTGAAATATTAAATAGTCCTTGCCCGTCCGTCTGCTCATCCGTCCTCTCAACCGTCCGACATAGAGTTGGTCAGTAAATCATTTAGTCAGGAAGTCGGGATGTCGTCAATTAAACAGGCAGTCGGCTGGTCGGTCAGCCAGCCTTCAGTCAGTCAGTTCGCCAGTCGCGTGAGTCGGTCAGTCAGTCAATCAGTCTGTCTGTCGGTCGGTCAGCCAGCCTTTAGTCAGCCAGTAAGTCAGCCACGTGAGTCGGTTAGTCGAACAAATAAACGGTCAGCGGGACAGTCAGTCAGTCAGTCGGTCGGTCGGTCGGTCGTCCAGTCGGTCGACCAACCAGCCAATCAGTCAGTCGGTTAGTCAGTCAGGTATGTAAGTCCGTGAAACAGATAGTTATATCGTGCGTCGTCAGTAAACAAACAGGCGCCAGCAAACCAGCTAACCAAACGTAATGGTTTTTGGGTGTAGTAAGCAGTCAATTACGGGGCCAGCTGACAAGTCGCCTCTAAGGTAAGTAGATATTTCGAGTGGCATACCTGAAGTAATTAAAGAGACAATTTTCCGAGTGGGCAAGTAGCAGATCAACAGGCCAATCAGCGAGAAAGTCCAAACTCCTGATAAAAAAAAGTCACATTAGAAACAATGTAAAGGGATCTCAGTGAGGGGCAGTTAAAGTTTCTATTTAAAACTTAACCACAACTGCACTTGAAAGGAACAGGTTCATTCCTGGTATTACGGGATATCTAGGTGTTTCCGTCTCTTGTTCGACAAACGAAAGTGAAAGAGGAAGTGCTCGGTGTACCCTTTGGTAACTTACGATGATAGCATCAAGTTCAGTGTAAGAATGGGTTTACGTCACGCGACATGACACGCCCTAGACAGTACAAAGTCTGGAAATTATAGGATGTCTACATTAATCTCGCGGTGCATTCTAGGATGGACGAGTAAGACTAAGAATTTTTTCTCTCATACACGCAGAGACCAAGAAAATTGTGACCTTACCTACAGAATTTTAGATGAGCTGGTTCCTCTCCCGTCTTGGTGTGACCCATGAAAATTCTCTGATAATCCTAAAACAAACGAAGGAAACTTTTCAACTAAGGGCATTTGCCGACCATTTTTAATCTTTACAGATTCGATACATTGCTTACCTCCTTTCCTATTACCAGTAGTTGAACAGGATCTTTACTGACAACAGATGCCGTCCTGCGGCAGTTGTTCACAATGGCAGTTTCCTATGAGAAAAGGTAAGAGAGCTTAACTCTTTCAAGTGAATTAAAATATCCCGTTATTTAACAAGATAAATGAGATACAGTTGGCCCCCGGTAATCCGAGCTAGTTTCTTTCGAATTCCCCGTTATTTCCAACTCAAAACCACTTCCTTTGGATTTGTTTTTCAGTTATTTACCATCGGCTATTTCGAACTCCCGCTACATCGAACTATTTTTCATTTTCCACGCGAGCTTGAAATAGCCGGGTTCAACTGTGGGTGGGTGCAGTGACTTCACAGGTTCACGTTTTAAATGCCGTCATCAGGTTTGTTCACCATTGATTGTTATTTCAGGTTTACTTTACAAAGAAAGAATTTATCCTAATTCGTTAATGCTACTTTTCATTGATGATCTTGCTTTGAATTCGCCAGTTACAGTAATTATATTTATTTGGAATATGGAGGGGAACGGGGAGGAGCTGGGGAGTTTGTGTACTTCCGGCCGACAGTTTTCAAAATATTTTCTTGCGAGGTTGTCCACTTATTTTTAGTGGAATATTTGCTAAACAAAAATGTATTTCTACTGACAACATAAATACGGGCATGATATGTCCTGAAAACGAATAATTCGCATAGAAAGAGTGAAATGTCCATAATCGGTGTTTTGATTTGATTTGTTAATTACAGCTGCGGTATTTTCCCGCCAAAATTTACGCGCCCAGCGTATGAACAGCACCACGTGACTATCGTGACAGCGCCATGACGATTCATCGTGTTGCTAAGCGACCACTCTCCTAAGTGAAACTGCGGGCCTCAAACAGCACTTGTTTCTCTTACATTGTGAATAAAAAGCAAAGTGCATTGTATACTTACCCCAAAACTGGAGCCTCTCTTAAGCGTGGCTAAGGACGTGAACGGAGAATCCTTAGTTGGGTCATTTTCCGATAGCACTGTCACTAAAATATAAACAATGACAACTGTCAGGATCAAAAATTGTATTTTTCTTAGTTTAGTTATGACGAAGGCAAAGTTTTGCTAATAGCAAATTAAAACAGGCTTTATTGCTACCATACTCGGCTGTGAGTGTCTCCCCAATCCAATTTTTCCCTTAGACTGACTCGCAACGAGCTCACGTTTAATACGGACGATGTATGGATACGAGAAGATATGCTACGAACAGAAGACGGGTGGTGAACTCTGTACGAGCCTCAGTTTCGATTCCGTGTGGTTTGCAGATGCAATAATTAATGGAAATTGCTCAATCTCTCATGGCAGGTTTCATCTTTGGTTATCATTCGTATAAAACAAGGTAATTGATTCACTGCAAGAAAAGATGCATGGAAGGGAAGCTTTCTGTATAGCTTCTGAAAGTAGCTAAAAGCTACATGGGGAATATTCAGTCACGTCATGCATTAAGATCAATTGCGCATGAGCGAAAATATTTGATGGATTATAAGTACATAACTAGTTCATTAGAAATGATGTATATTTAAATATTTGCTAACATATCTTCTGCTTACCAGTTCCATTTATGAGAAAATAAAAGCTCTCTGCTACGTGATCTTGTTTTATAATAATTTTATTCGCAGGAAGGCTGAAAAAAAGAAAAAGGTATATGGACAAGAGAAAAAGTAATCAGATAAGATTTAACCAAACCCTACTCATATTAGCTCAGTCCTGAACTCTCCTTTCCCCCGCCCATAAGGGCTTCAACCGGACCGGGAGGGGGTAGGGACGGCTTGAATTCAGGGACTGGACAATGCTTAAATGTGCACCAAAGGGGACGCAAAGTTCTCAACGTCTGGTCGTCAATCACAAGTCAACAGAACTCATATTTTTAACGTATGGTAATGATAGCTGCAGGCGCGGGGGCACTGACATGTCTATGCTATTTGAACACCTTGTGCGCTCTTTCAAGCAAGCTTAGTGCGTCTTGGCAACCCTTGGCAACAAAACGTAACTCAACCTTTTCTATGCGCGCACTACCTGGGGACTTTTCCAGACAGAGATCTATTTTTCATCCATAATTTCTCGGTTGATCAAAGCAAGTTAACTACGATACCTTTGCAGCCAGGCAACTTTACTCACGTCTTGTTGCATGTGAAGAGGAAGTTCAGAAAACGATTCCAAGGTTTGAAGAGCGTATAATACCTGAATGACGTCAAGAATAAAATAACAAACGTAAGTTCAAGTGAAAGTAGCACAGCGATGTGACTTGATTCCCATTGCCCGACAGCTTCAACTATAGTTTAATCCGAGAAGAACTTAAAGGAGCACTGTCACAGGAGTTTTGCTGTTTTCAGCTTCATTCGTTGCTGAAATCTTTACCTGGTACCTTTACTCGTTCCCAAAATGATAATGACTAAAAGAAACATATCAAACGAATGGTGACTCAGAGAGCAAACCGCAATGAATTTCTGGCAATATTTTCAAGGAATGGCTTTAGAATTTGAAAAAAACTGGCTAGTTTTTTCAAATTTCAAATCCATTTCCATCCTTGCCATGCGAAGTGCTAGGAGGTAATAAATGGTTTCGGTGTAGTGATAAAGTCCTAGATAACAAAAATGCATCATTATTTTTGGGTTTCCATTGATGCAGGAACATGTTTCGGCAATGTAAAATGACGCTAAAATACCGTGACAGTGCCCCTTTAATCCTGCTCAAGTAAAGCTTTGACATTTGGGAGTGTCTAAAGACAGAATTCTCGCTCTCTCAAGCGAGTGTACGCCTTTTTTGATCAGTCTCATTTGACAAGAAAATTACAAAGCTACAATAAGTGAGGAAAAGAAGCGTTTAAAGTCGAGCCAGGGGAATAAATGAACCTTGCGGTGTTCGAGTGATCTTGTCAATACTACATAAGTTCGTATTGTGTGATCGTCCGGGTGAGTGTAGTTCTGAAAAGAACTGTTGTTGGTGACTGACGTTTCGACAACCTGAGCGGAAGTCATCTTCAGAGTCAAGTGAATAGTGTCTGTCAGTCGATGTTGTTATAAGTCTGGTCAGTTGAAAACGATTGGTCAGTTAAGCCATGATGTTATTGGCTGAAAGACTCGTGTAAAGTTTGTCATCAGTCATTGGTCAGTTTCGATCCGTCTTTTGTTAGTTAAATCTATTGTTAGTCAAAATTAAGTCGGTCTGTTAGAAGTCCGTTTGTCGGTTTCGTTTTCGTCACGGATAAGTCGTTTGTAAGGTGCCGGTAGTTGTTGACATCTGTTAAGAGGCGTTTGTTCTAAGTTAGTATACCAGCTCTCCAGAGTCAGTCGTTGAAAATAGTTAGTACTGTAGGTTAAGCATTGAGCAGAGTCCCAGTCAATGTTGTGGTTTGTCAGTTGATGATGCACAGCAATGTGATTGTTGGCATCACCATTTCTCGTGGCTCGTTTGTGTTCAGTCAGTCTCGTGTTAAGGTTTCTGCCAGTCTCTCCAATGTAGGAGGCCTCGCAGTCAGAGCATTTGATCTTGTAAACTGCTCCCTGTCTGTTGTTGGGTTCGTCTCGGTCTTTAACGTTAGTCAGTAAGTGCCGTAACGTAGTTGTAGGTTTGTGGGCTACACGGATGTTGTAGGGCTGTAAGATCCGTGAGATGGTCTCAGAAGTGCCCTTAATGTAAGGTATAGTCACTGTAGTAACATGTGTCGGGTTCTGGTTCGTTGCGTCAGCTTCAGTAGGTCGGTAAATGTTTCGTCTAATAAAGTCAGTGTTTATTATTTATAAAATTACCGGCTAAAACAGTGATGTCTTTCTTGTACGAGTGGAGTTTACGATTACAATAAGTGTTTCTACCAGGCGTGAGAAATTGGAACACAGGCGTGAGTAGGCGTGACACTTGCCAGGTATACGTATCCGGAAAGAAAGTCGCGATCAAAATATCCGGATACGTGTAAACAGGGCCAGAGACACACACGGCCTGAAAAAAATGGAAATTACAGAGAAACACTCACGGTTTGGAGTTGGTCGCTTGTCCGTTCCTCTGGCCTTGAACTCAGAAGTTGTTTGACTTCCTTACTAATCATAACCTGTTGATGAAATCAACGGAAATCAAAGCCCATTAAAGCATGGAAACTGTCGCTGATTTTATCTACTTTTTTATACAACTGTTCGATTTTGCTGAAGGCTTTACTAAAACTTATGCGATAGATAGGATCCTGCGCGCGCTCTGATTCGTCAAAAACCCATGTTTTATCAGAGTCATAAAGCAAATGAAGAAGCCTAAGCTGGGTATTACACTGTGATAAAACACTCCAGGCATTTGAGAACACGAGGAAATGAAGAAAACACGAGCCGCAGGCGAGTGTTTTCTACATTTCTCGAGTGTTCTCGAGTGTTTTATCACAGTGTAATATACGGCTTAGGCTTCTTTATTTGTTAACTATATCTCCCCTTTGCGCTATTCTGATTGTTTTATTCATGCCGTGCAACTAGAGATTTGAGAAACCTGAGTACGTTTTTATGTGGTCAAGGATATCGCAACAAAACACAAGATTCAATCAAGCGGGAAAATCAACATCAAAAGAACAACACTTCCGTTTCGTTCAAAAAACATGGGCGAAAAGAAAACGACAACGAAAAGCGTTAAAAAAGTAAAGTAAGTGAACAAAAATTGTTGGACAGGTTCTTTTTCTTTACTTTGTGGAGGCGGGGTGACCTCATGGCTACTGCGCTAGCTTTCGGATCGAGCCATCCTGATTCGAGCCCTGGCCGGGGACATTGCGTTGTGTTCTTGGGCAAGACACTGCCCATTCACGTGTACAATTGGGTACCAGCGAATAGCGAAGCGCGCGAGTGACGTCATGACTCAGACAAAACACAGACAAACAAATTGGAATGGTGGATGGTTTTGAAGATTTCTATAAGGGCAAAGGCCGGTATTCCTAAAACACTTGTGAAACTGTATTTCCCTCAGAACACACTTATGTTGACTGAGTCTCGCGGGGAATTCAGTGATTTGCATTCTATTTTTAGACTTCGTGCGCTTCGCTATTAAAGCTGGGGGTAACCCTGCGATAAAGTATAAATATTTCTAGTCGCTTTATGCTACAGAAACCGGAATAAGCTCCGTCCAGCTGATGAGGACTGTGTTTTGTGGTAAAGAGAATGAAATTTCTCAACCAGGGCCCGGTTGTTCAAAGGCTGGATAACGCTATCCACCGGATAAATCACTATCCAGCGGATAGCGTGGTTTGTTTTGTTAACACTTATCCACTGGATAGGGATTTATCCGGTGGATAGCGTTATCCAGCCTTTGAACAACTGGGGCCAGGAGGACTGAGATCTAGCCAGTCAACTCCTTAGTTACTGCGCACATTGACCGCTGTCAAACTTTCTTAGTGATATTTTTATAATAATAATAATGCGTGGTACGTCTAACCGTGGTTTGCTGCAAATAATATTCTGCTCATGCGTAATTGGAACCACGTTCTCGAGAGAAAATGGCAGATGGCTTCCCTGAGCTGCCAGGAAGTGATTAAAATATGAAATCAAGCTTGGTGATCGAACGATAACACAATTATTGAACTCGGCTATCGCAAAATATCTTGGTTTGCCAGTGTCTCACAGATCAATGATTTGCTTCAGCCTTCGGCTTCGGCAAATAATTGATCGGCTCGCAACTGACAAATCAAGATATTTTGCTCAACCTCGTTCAATAATTGTCATCATCATCATCATCATCATCATCATCATCATCATCATTTCACAGGGTTTCATTCATAATGAAGTAGACGCATAATAAAGGAAATTTAAAATAGTTTCTTAGCGTATTTTTCAGGTAAACGAGTTTCTTTGCCTTTCTTTCTTCGTGCGCACCGGACCACTTTACCAATTGACAAACATCACCGACAAGTCCGCATTTCTCATCTTCAAAAATCTCCAAAGTATTTTTGTGAAGTTGAAAATAATTTGGTTAATCGGCGGTACACTGAAAAAACATCGAAGTAGATGGCAATATTTTTAGAGTAATGTTCTTAAATTTTTTGAAATTTCCATCGAGGTCTGATCATATCACGATTAATTGCAAGAATGACACAGCCAGAACGTTTTCTTCGAATTCTATAAATTAAAGTAGAAACAATAAAATGCACTTAATTATTTTATACGGCTTCCCTACAACAAAAGAAACAAAACTTTTTGACTCCGCTTTCTTTCTTGTAATTGCGCATGTCGTATATTGAACTAGTATATATAAAAATCGCTCAACGTTTTTTTATCCCTTCAATCTGGAATTTCTAATTATATTTGTCAGAAGGCTGATGAATTATATCTATGATAAAACATGTCAATGGCCGGATTCAATTATAGATTTTCATTTTTCAAAAATAAATGAACTGTTGTGTTTACACAAAGAAGTTCCTATGATCTCATGCGGGTTTGCAAACGGAACGAATCCTGTTACTGATTACTTTCTTTAATTTATTATGGAAAAAAGATTAAAAATTAATTGCATGGGTTCCAACATATATCCTAAAACCAACATTTCAGCTTAAATCGTTGTGAAGCTTCGTTTAAGAGGGATTGCCACCAGAGCTCCGGTTGAAAGGTAGAGGAGCAGATCATGTCGCTAAAAAACAACACCACGATTGAAGGAACTGTCAACGGAACTACACTGAGCCAACAGTACCTGGAGTGTGTCTTTGCGAGTGATTCGACTGCAGAGAAAAATTCCAAACTTTGGGCGTATTATCTTATTTTGCTGGGCGGTTTATTCGGGAACGTGTTTATAATAGCCATCGTGTACAAACATCGAGATTTACACAAAACAATCAACTATTTCATCGTGAACATGGCTGTGTCGGATTTGATTTTTCCGCTCATGGCATTGCCAGTTCAATTAGGAAAACTGCAAGCCGACTCACAGCATTGGCCAATCGACGGTATATTGGGATTGGTGTTTTGCAAATTGCTGTATTTCGCAAGTCTGGTGTCCATTCACGTTTCTGCTCAAAGTTTAGTGTGGATAGCGGTTGATAGATTTGTTGCGGTTGTTTTTCCATTCAAACTTGGCCTTATTTCAAAGAAGATTCGCATAATAGCAATTGTTTCAACGTGGATTTTTGCAGGCTTTCTCAATTCTCCATCGCTAATAGTTGCGGAACTTATGGTAATTGGGAATGTTACGGTTTGTAGGGCAATGAATTACTCTGAATCAATTTTCTCGGACCAAGAAGCCAACACAACATATACTTGGCTTCAACTTACTTTCTTGTATATAGGACCTTTATTTTTTATGACCATTTTGTACAGTGCGATAGCAGTTGCCTTAAAAAGGAAAAACAACGCCCTCGCGAACACCGCACCAGATGTAAAACGAAATCCTATGAGGAACCGACGACAAGCTATGCTTATGGCAGTTGTTATTGTAGTACTGTATTACGTTTGTGTTACACCATCCACTTTACTGCATTTCCAGCATTTGTTAGTCTTTTGGAGAACTTCTTGTGCCTTTCAGCATAAGCTACTTTTCATGGCAAGTTTCTCGATTTACTTGTCTTCTGTTGTCAATCCAACAATTTGTCTGACATTTGTTAGCAGCTATCGTCGGGGATTGAGAAACATTTTATGTCCCTGCGGCAGAATGTCGAAAGAGAAGATAAAGAAACCGCGCGGGCAAATAACTGTAAAAAAGATGAAAAATCTAACTGAGCAAAACCGTCCACGACATTTAGAGGACACTGTTTTGTAGAGAAAAATGTAAATGGAAAAGGAGGATAAAATGGAGCTGAAATTCGCGCTAAGAACATATTTTTAAAAAGCGAACTGAAAAAACGTATACTCGCCAGTTTAAAATTTTCTTCGTTTCTTTTCAGAGTAACACCGTTCTATGTCATTTCATTGACATTACAGACGATTTTAATTAACCAACAAAACGAAGTTTAGCGACTGATCTATGAAGTGAAAAACGATGTTATTGGGATTATTACTGGAAGGAACCCCGTTTGTGTCACGATAAAAACCAATTTTAAACCGGGATTTTAAGTCGAATAAAAAGCGTTCGAATACTTGTTTATTAACTGCCTAGTCTTACAGGTACTATCTTCGATTGTGCACTGGATTTCAATTATTTTCATGCATTCTTATTTCCGACATGTTAATTTTCATCACAACAGTGTATAGCAGGTGAAAAAAAAAATATTACATTTGTTTTTAACGGATATGTTGTTTACATTATTCAACAGACCGAAAGCCCCATAGGCAGCTAAAATCCACTACACAGTGGCAAGCTTCTGCTATATATTTGCTGTATGCCAAAAGAGAGCGCACTTCCTATTGAGTTGGTTTTAATTGCTTTTTACGATGGGAAATTGCTTTTTCCCAATTACTTCCTTGTTTGTAAAAGGTAGACCTGATAAGCAATATACGGCTTCATTAGCAATATCGCTATTAGACTGCCAGGGCAGTCTCTCTAAAAGGGAGTTTTAGCAAACCACGACGGCGATGGCGACAAGAGCATCGCGAAACAAAAGGTTTGATGAGCAAAACAATGGTTTTGTACGCCTGTTTTGAATCTTTGTACATTCCTTTGCCGTCCTCTACAAAACAACAAAAGGAAATGAACAAGTTCTACATATTTTGGAGAACGCGAACCGCAATGGCTAATTTTTGGCATCTTCTTTTAGAAGTGAACGCTGTTGGTGCATATTTAGCCTGAGTAAGATTTTAGACTGATAGGCGCACTGAACAGAATTACAGAGTTGTGACATTCCAAAGTTAAATATTAATTCACTTTTTACAAAAGGTCACTCCCGCCGTCGTCATTGCCAAACTCTCTTTTTTCCTCGAAAATCGTGGAACAGAGCGCAAAACAAGTAAGTGTGCGAGTGTGGCTGAGAGCGTGACGTGCGAGTAAGACGCCAGTAGCGCGGTTGTCGGAACTCCCACGTTACTACTAATCACGCTTACAATTACGCTCGCGCACTTACGCGCTTGTTTTGAGTTCTGCCCCACGGTTTTCGAGGAAAAGAAAGACTGCTGGCAGCCTATGTAGCGATACGATATTTTGACTTGAAATTCAGGACAGTGAGAATCGAGAACAATGCTGTTGTGATTGGCCAGTGGAAATGGACTTTGTTCACTGGAGGTTAATAATAGTCGAAATCTTGTTTTCTTGAATCATAATTTAGCACTCCCTTATGGGAAGTGCCAGCCTGTTCTAACGTGAATTTATTAATGTGTGCCTGGGATCAAAAAGCCATTCTTTAAAGAAAAAATCTCCTTATTAGAGGTTAAGAATGTGCGGCGAAGGATTTTAGTATGTGACAGAGGAGCTCCTAGGAGGGAAAACATGTTTAGCTCATCCCACAAAAATTCATCAGGATCTCCCTTCTTCCTCAATTGAACTCGATTTTTTTCCCAATTTTTTTGCCAATGTTTCCGTTGATAGAATGTATTTTTATCCAGAGCTCCCTTGAAATAACAATCATGTGATCTTGTTCCTCTAAACCGTAGCCTGCGAGCAGGCTCACGCTAGAGCCTGCTCGCAGGCTATCTAAACACCCCTGGAATGGGGCCTCTTGGCTTGCTGTTCCTTCACGAACTGTTCCAAAGTAAATGATTTGGAGACAGGTACACTAAATCCTTTCCTTCTTTTAGGTGAAGTCTACATACAAACCAGTTGGCCCATCAGGCCGGTGCTTATCTCCGGTTTCAGTACCACAAAGCAACTAGGAGTGTTTCTACCCCCCTCCCCCCCCACCCCCCCCCCCCCCCCCCCACTGAATGAGATGCTAGTCCATCGCAGGGTTACCCCTAGCATTAAATTCACCGGCACCCTTTTATACGACTGGGTGGAGACAGTGGAGAGAGGCACTGTGAGAGTTCGGTGTCTTGCCCAAGAACACAACACAATGACCCCGGCCAGGGCCCGGGTACGAACCCGGACCGCTCATTCCCGAGGCAAGTGCACTAACCTTGAGATCAGCGTACCTCTACTACGTTTCATTCCCGTGGGTGGGGGGGGGGGGGGGGGCAACTCCCATATGTGGGCTATATAGGTACGTGCCGCGGCATAGGGTATGGTTTTTGAGGTTCTCGGTCCTTAAATAGGGTATCGTTTTTGACCCTTTTGTAACTGTGTTCCTGGTGTGGTCCTTAAATAGGGTAGCTAAATTGTATTATCTAATACTGGAGTGCGAAAACGCCCGCTATACGAATGTTTTTTTTTATTTTTAAACTTCATGTATCCTTTTAAGTATTAACAAAATGCCTTTGCAACAGAAGAACAGAGGTTTAATTGCTTTGAATAGGGTGTCATTTTTCGTGTTTGGGCCTTAAAAAGGGTATTAATTTTCGCTTTCTTAGTCCTTAATAGGGTCAGGGCTTAAGAACCTATGCAGCACATCCCTATCCAAAATTCGTAGGAGTACCTCTTTATTTGCTTTGAATTGCTTTGGATCAAACACTGGTGCTGCACTTGAGAAGCCAGGTTTGTCGTGATGGACGTTAGTTAGGTGTTTCTCTCTTGTTGTCATGTATCCTTCCATAATCTCAAGAAACGACTTACAGATTCCTTCCTGATGGAAAATGGTTTTAGGGTTACTGGGAAGAAAAAAAACAACAACAAAGATCATGTTATTTATCTAAAGCCACAAAATACATCATTTGATTTTACATTAACTACTTTGCTCCAAGATGCTATCGAATTTCGTCTCCTCTCCCCGAAAAAAGAAGAAACTTCCTTGGGTCCAAGGCAGAAACACTTGCAGAAAAAAAGAGCAGGATTCTCTGCTGTTGATTGTTTGCTTGTTTGATTTTGTTGGCAAATTTCTGGCAAATCTTTCGTTAAAGCATTCGAATGGTTTCTCATACTTATTATCCAATCAAAAACTAGCGCCAGCATCCCCGAGTATTCTGGAGCACGCCAGCATTCTCTCGAGTAAGCCAGTATTCCTCTATAACAGTCACACCAGCATGGTCCAATAAAAATACCCTTTTCTTATTGCTTAGCAACTTCGAGGGCCAAGGGCAATGTATTGGAGATAAGACTGGCACTTCTTTTTCCCACTAACAGCCTAATTTGCCGCAGTTTCGAATTTACCTCAGAGGAATTATTTGTAATGGTTACATTTTCGTCTTAGAGTGGCAGGTGCAAAATCGAAATACGGGATTGTAATGTTATTGCAGTGGTTAATTTCCTTGAATACTATTTCTTCCAGGCTTAAAACTCTAGATGGATTAGTACAAGCTGAAATAAGGTCAAATCGTGATTTTGTATCACGGCTCGATTACTAACGCTGTTCAGAAAAGAGGCCCACGAAGAAGAACCTTGACAGGACTCAAGAGAGCGGCGGAAATCCTACCTAATGAGAATCACTATTTTGAACTAACCATTGTGGGTAATGACCGGCAGCCGGTCAAGGTTTCAAATAGTACTTAATGGCCAGCAGTGAGACTTAAGGGTGCGTTACTTTAAGAAAATCCAAGATTGGATTCTTAAATGCGAAAGAATCCGAAAACAAATTTTGCGTTTCTTTTCTAGACAGATCAATCCAAGATCTCTCGCGGATCATGGTGCGTCAAAGGAACCGAAGAATCCCCTTTCCTTTGACGTACCATGATCCGCGGAGATATCTGGGATTGATTTATTTAGTAAAGAAACGCAAAATATATATTTTATATATCTATCTTTTCCTCTTTAGTGAGGGAGTTTTTGCATAGGGCTAACCTTTTAACTTCCTTTTCTAGAAGTACTTTTATTCTTAGTTTTTATTTGTATATATAATTTGCTTCTGGAATAAATAAAGTATGTTTATGTTTATGTTTATTCTTTCGGATTTAAGTATCCAGTCTAAGAAACGCATCCTAATTGGACACTTCGATTAAGCTGCGATACTACCGTGAATCCAGTGGCGGCACAGAATCACATAGTGTAGTGAATATTGCATAACAGTCTTCATCGCAGTAAATGCTTTCTTTATGTGAAAACTGCAGAGATGATGATTAAACAGCAAAACCCAACAGAGCTATTTATAAGTTTAAACGTCTATCGTTTGGTCGGGTTTTATGCATGTTATAGCAGGCTGCGCACATTCGCCCTATCCCCATCCTCTTCCTCCGCGACTTTAGCTTTTAAGGGAGGGGGCGGATGTAAACAGGTCGAGTAAGTGTATTTTAGCTTATTTTACGTATAGCAGCAAACCTTTGGCATGTACGTCCAAGGCGTATGACAACCATGACTAATCTTGCTAATCTTCTGAAGCACTCCAGGGGCTGTGGAAATAAAGGGGACCGAAAAGATAAACAATCATTACGATATGATGAGCACCGATTTGAAATGCCGGACTTCCGTTGCAATTTCGCAGCTGTTCAAAATATTCTCCCAGAATATTCTTAAATGGTCAGAACTGCTAGCTTGTTTCAATTAGGGGTTTCAGTAAGCTACAATGTTGGTTAATTTAAACGGGAAATTAAGATCACCCCTCCCCTATTTCAATAGCGAGTGCATGGTTTCCTTTCTCGTTTTAGTCCGATCACTGATTTAGGGCTGTGATCCGGGCTGTGATTATGCTCGTACTTTGAGAAAAGCTGATCTATTGACAAGATCAAGCTGTCCCTGTCGAAGTAGAGCTGATGAAACGAACCTCCGTCTCGCCCTTGCTACATCATAATTAAAGTTTACGGTAATCTACACATCGTGCCGGTGTTTAAGTGGTATATCCCCGTCCGTTCACTCCCTGCCCCTTTCCCGGGGCTATAAAAGTCAGCATGACGGACAGGCGAACAGGACTACCGTATCACAGCTTAATCCCCTAAACCCATGGCTTAAAACCTTTACGAGGCTGACTTATCTAACTAAGTTATATTGAGAACAGAACAACTTTAAAAGGAACACGCTGGGTTGCATTTCGAGCTGCACTGAAAAACCGGCAGAAGCCCGGGGACAGAAGGAACTAACCGCCTCTTGTAGTTAATTTGCGTGACATTTCATATTGCGTGCTTGTTAGTGTCGCGGAATCTCCCAGTGTAAAATGTAAGGAACAGGAACGTTTCAGAAGACCACCGAAGGTGGCGGCATTTTACTTGTAAAAAACAAATCAAACTACCTCGCAATGTGTACTTCCCTAGGATGACATGATAATTACGTCAAGTGTTTTCAACTCTTCAGAAATAGTAGATTGCTCATTGTTGAACACCTCTCCAGTACGACGAATTCGGCAGACCGATGCACACTTTTGATCTGATTCATTGGCAAAAGTGGTTATCTACATTGAGTTTTCCAACTCCGACTTTGAGTTTTACAACTGACAGGCTAATCACTTTATCCTTTGGAATATTTCCTTATACCTTTAAATAAACAGCTATATTTCTTCAGTGATCTTCAATCAATTTCCGTGTATAAACACGATCAGAACGCATCTCTCACGGGGGCCAGTTTAACTCTCACAGATCCGTACAAAATAGGTTTACGAAACAAAACGCGATACCCGCAACTTACTTTTGTGATCCTGGGCTTTTGAATCAAAATACTCACCTCGAAATGAATACTCGAAGCGTTGGCTTTGTTCAGACTTATTTTCTTCCATCTTTTGATGCACAACCGAAGATTTTCGTTTCTAGATCCAAAAGAGTGACTCGATTCGTCGCCGTTCATTGCTAAGTTCCCTGGTGCTGTTCGTGTGGGCTCCGTTGGCTCTTTGATTGTTGGAAGACTCTGAAGACTTTCTTGCCGAAGGACAACGGGACGAGAATGCAGACGAGATTTAGTAGTTTTTCACGCGATCACGATCACCGACTGCCGGCGTCTCCACTTCGCTGGTATTAGGAACGCTTTTTAAAGCATTTAATTCCCACCAGTTTTGATTTTCGCGTTTTCCAAACCAATTTGATTTCTTTTCAAATGCTGGAAGCATTTTCGTCCATACAGGGCGCAGATAAATCCTTTTTTGACACTCAATACACAGAAAGCTGGTATTAAATACAACACGTCGCTAGGCAAGTCATAAGTCAGCGAAATCTGAGTCGGAAAAAAGTGGATCTCTTTGACCTCACGACATATAATACCCCTCGGAATTTTAGAAAGAAGATGCCTTACAATTTAAAACAACGACTATAAACAAACGTATGCAGTCTTGATTTTAAATCACTTACAATTCTCTCACCAAAAGCACCGACAATGAATAACGTTACATTTGTAGAAAAAAATCGATCGCGTGCCTGTTCGATCAGTCTTCGTGTCACACAAGTACCCTTGATAACGATTACAAAGAAAACACATGAGAGACCCTGGGAACGAGGTTGAAAGTAACCATTGATCTGACTGCGCGCCTTTGAAGAGTAAACTAACTGGCAGGGGGAGCGGGAAGAGAGATTCACGCGTGAGTACGGAAATACAAGAGAAAACCAAAACAGTACACTTTAGTTCTTTTTTGTTTTATTTTTTACCTTATTTTTGCTTTGTGCTGTGTGTTTGCGTTTATGTTGGATGCAGGGAACAGTGTCCTAAAGGGGTAAAATAGGAACTGGGATTTGCCTGTTATTGCCTTGGAAAATGGATTAAGGTCGATCACAAAGACTGGGATTTGGTTTCTGAGAATGGGGCAAGTATGTCAAAAATGGGAAAGTAATATAAATATTTTGTAGCCATGACCACCAGTCGAGACATCGCTTATTTCCTGGGGTCGAGAAATGTCGGAAAATGTTTCAAACACCTTATTCATGCATGCCAATTTTGAGCTTGTTATCTCCAGAAGTTCATCGAGATACAGCATGTGCAGGACTTTAGTGTCACTCTTTCCCGGTTACAAAATGAGTATCAAATGTGGAGGCACTCGATCTTATTACTCCTTTATGGGTAAATCAGCACGCAGTAAAACATTTTTAGAAACACTGACACTGTGTGAATATGAGATGATGTTTGGCACAGCAGTTGAAGATGCAGTGGAAAAGGTTTCTAAGTGGGTAGCAGCGTCCTACACACATCCATAATCATATTACAAACTGCCAGCATCACATACAGTTTCCTTGCCTCCCATGAAAATTCAAACTCAACCTCACAGGCCGGCTACTGTTAATCCTCAAATTAGCGCCCCCACCCCTCAAATATAAGCATCTCCCAAAGAAAAACTTAAGCGCCTCTCTCTCCTCCAGGTTGATGATCAGTTCCATTGTTACCATGTATGAGGACGAGGACGAAATAGAAATTCATATTTAATATGTGATCACATTCACCGAACTAGTTAAAGGTGAATTAGACTTTTCACAGTCTCCTATTTTTCCGTGAGATCGTAGATGTCGATCGTTCGGTTCGACCGGCCCGCCATCTTGGTCCCTTGATGCGAGCGAAAGTGGGGAGAGAACAAAATGCCCTTCCGTAGGGGTGGTGGAGAATCGCACAGAAAAATAGGGGACCTCTGAACAGTCTAAAGGTGTATGCAGTATTAGATTTGTACATTGTATCACTTTGTTCACACGTTAAGTTTGGAAAAGTACCAACTGTGCTGCACACTATTAGATCTTTAGCTTCAGCTTTGCATGCAGTGTATACAGTTTAAATTATTGTTTACGCGCAAATTATGTTTTGTCGAAAAAAGAAAACCTCTCGTGTAATCTAGCGAGTCCCCCGTATTTTCTTAATTTGAAGTTAGCAACCCGGCCACTCATTCGAGGAGTAACCAGAAACAAGCAAGCTGAAATGAGGGCGTGGCTGAAGATGCATGATAGATCCGTCAGACGACGAAGTCAACGAAATGCAAAACACCATAATACAACGCACAGGACGGGTACTTTGCCTCTGTATTTATATAAAACTGAAACAGTCGTGAGACCAGTCAATTTAATTCTTAGGAAAGAAGTTATCAAAATAAATCTTTCACAATTAAGATTGCGCAACCTCAGATGAATGTTAGAGTTCTGAGGCATTTTTAAATTTTGCAAAATCCCTCATTCTAACCAGCTGATCATTAGTTCACTGTAGAATACAAGTAAAAAGACGTGTTTTCTTCATTCTACATAAAATCTTTGAGATGTTGTGTTGTGTTCTTGAGCAAGACTCTTCACTCTCACAGTACCTCTCCACTCAGTGTGTACATGGGTAGCGGTGAACTTAATGCTGGGAGTACCTGCGATGGACCGTCTAACAATATATCATCCAGAGGGGAGAATAAAATACTCCTACTCGCTTCATGGGGTAAGCTCCAGCCTCAGTGATGGGCCACTTGGCTCTTATGCAGACTTCACCTCTGAAGACGATGGGATTATTTCATACTGCACGAAAACCTGCAAGTGGGGAAGTTATGGCGATTGGTTAGGTCACAGAGTTCCTGCCACTTCACATTCCTGCTATGCCTGCCTGCAGGAAATCTGTTTTCCTACCTGTAAGTGGTCTTATTCTTCTGGGCTTGGTCTGACGGATCATGCCCAGTGTTGCTTCAAGAGCAGTTGCCTAGCTACCTCTCCTTCAGACTCAGTGCCACTGTCTCTCACACTTAAGGTTTCTACCCCTTCGTTAGGACTGGCATTATCATTTGAATTAGCCGGCTTATTCAGTACTTTCACTCTAATCTCTCTAAAGCGAATTCTACGGCAATTCCTTCATTTATATCAATTAATGCAGTGAGACCCAGTAAGTAGTCACAAGCTTCCTCACGAGTACAAGTAAGTCGAAAAATAACATTTCAAGGCAGACATATCTTGTAATTCATTGGCCGAGATGGCACACAACTTGCGTTGACTTGGGTTGCCGAACGGTGAAAAACTAGCGTCGACTCGCGTGCACTCGCACGCAAATTTCATCTTGACCAAAGTAAGCGCAAATCAACACAAGTTCGTGTAAGGCCTGGCCAAACGGAGTCGCTGGTTGAGACAAGCTTTCAATTTGCCCTGCCAAAGGTTTTCCTGGCCCACCTGCCCGATCCACGGTGAAGATTACGAGCAATTAGTATGAACCGAGCCAAATTTATATGAAAGCTTGTCCAGCTATGATAGGGTTTAGCTAAGCGGCAGAGCTCACGGACAGAGCTGCCATTAGCCGGAGAAGGCGAACCTCTGGATGGACCAAAGCGATCCAGTGAGAGTCTAGAGAAGAGGCGCCAAGATGCTGCAGGGTGATCGTGCAGGGCTGCGCCCTCGTAAACTAACACGCGACAGAAATCTTGAGCGAATAATCGTATTTTCTTTGGGCTATTTTCTAAAAGACAATACAAGTCACAAAACTAACACAACGAAACTTAAGCATCATGATTTATTGCAGCAACACGTTCGTGTTACAATCTTCATATTCAGTTCAGCTTCTCCTAAGCTCTTCTGTCTCCGTTCACATTTAACCCTTAAACTGGTCAAAACGTTTCTTCTTCCCCGTTGTTTTAAACACGTAAAAACTTTAAGTGGAAATAGCCATTAAAAACACAAACATGCACCTAATCGAATTTCACCTATAAAGAATTTTAACATAAGTAAAATCAATTCGTCATTTCATATTTCAGCAGAACTTGATAAACTTTGTAAGTTTCAACATTGACCTTCTGCGAAAATAACGTCAGTCTCAGCTTCATATTCTGGCTAAACACGCTTGAGTTATGAGTTTTGCTTATCTAAGATACGTCCACAGTTAACATCCAGAAACAGTATATCGTCCCATTTACGAAAATCTCGAATCCTTTTCTTTTAATCCTAAAAAAGAAGACTTTCACTTGTCCTGTCGTTCAAACTCACGAAGTCACAGCAAGACCAATGTCACTGGCCGCCGAACATGTCTCCAAATGGCATGCCGCCAGGAAAGCTAGTATCGGGCGGCGGGCCTTCTCCCGCGGGTCCGAACTTCTCGGCCAGTTTATCGATGATCATTTTCACTTTAGGGAGGTGGTCGTATTTTGAGACGTTCTGGGGATTCTGACTCACGTCCTGGAAGGCTTGCATCACCTCTGGGTCCTGAAATTAATAGAACAATCTCTTGTTCAGCCACAGTAGAGCCCGCGAACAGGCTCCCCGCGAATGGGCTCCCCGGCAACGGGCTCCCCGCCAATGGGCTCCCCGCCAACGGGCTCCCCGTCAACGGGCTCCCTGCGAACGGGCTCCCCGCCAACGGGCTCCCCGTAAATGGGCTCCCTGCGAACGGGCCCCCCGCGAACGGGCTCCTCGCAAACGGGCTCCCCGCGAACAGGCTCCCCGCGAACGGGCTCCTCGCCAACGGGCTCTCCTCAAACGGGCTCCCCGCGAATTGGCTCACCGCTACTGGGCTTCCCGCAAATGGGCTCCCCGACAACCGGGCTCCTTGCGAACAGTAATACGGTAGACCTCAAGGTCACGGCGAGGGACGAGATAGGCTCAGCGAAAGAAATTTCATCTTCTCTCGACTTCGCGCGCAAACGACACGCACCTCGCGCGAGGCCACACGCGTGTACCTCACGATCCTCAATCGCACCCTGAATTTCTTTTGAAGAATAATAGGTAATCGGTTTCAATCTTCGTCGGTGTTTTGGCCATAAAAGAATCAAGTTAGCTGCTGCCTTATAAGCTCTTGTTTACCGTAACCTACAGAAATGTAGACTTTCAGTTCAACATCACAATTTTTCCCTACTTTATCAATAATCAGATATTTAATAATTATATGATAAGTAAGATTGTTATCAACTAGGGAATATCGCCCGGTGCTGAACCAGTAGATCCTCAAAGCACGCCTTGAACCAAGTGTGCGAGAAATAGTAAGGAAATGTCATACTTTGAGCCAAGGAATGAAAGGACTACAAAACCAACCTGAAATGCAGCCAATAACTCTGGATCGCTAAGAAGGTCGTTCAAGATTGGTGTTTGTCCACCTGTAGCAACGACAGTCAACAATCAGTACAACAGAAAGAAAGCAATAGAATGTCTAGTCAGCTAGCTACAGTAAGGTAAGGTCGGTCAGGATCCGGTGTACAGTACGCGCATGGTTCGCTTAGGCGAGAATCCTAAACTTGCCTTCATTCAGGCATATAAGCTTATGCGTCAAACCCTCTAAGCTACAGCTGTAGCTGCAAGAGATGTCCTGTAAGGTAATGTATAATTTTGTACGAACTCATTGGAATAAAGTCGTATTTAATGAGATTCTCCGGAACCACTTAATAGAAGGGAGTAGTGGAGACCCAAACACAGGTATTACCAGAGATAGTCGGTACTAGCATCGTCTCAAAATCGTGAAAACGTTTGAAGTTGATTAAGAACTCACAGGAATTTAATCTAAAGTTAATGATACAACCATGGTTTTTCTCTAAATTTTGAAAGAGTCAAACTCAAAAGCGCGAGCATCAAACGTGTTAAGTCTTTTATAGCTACAAAAGTTTGGCCATTATTACACAGGGCGATTTGCTACCTGTGCTGGTCATACAACAACAGGACTACATTGCTACCATTCCCAGCCTCGCCACACTTAGCCATTCTCACATTTCTGATATTCCTGTTAAGTATGATTTGCTGAGTACTGATGCGACAAACATAACTCACAACTGGTGGAACAGAGAATTAACTCTGAAGTGTAAATTAAAGTGCTATGTGAAACCTATAATTCCCAACTGTTGACCAAGCCTTGTTGATCTTCTTGAAAATAATTGCACTAAGCTAGACGCAAGCCTCAAAACCGAGTTTAGTTGCAAATGGGCTGAGAAGTACCTGCAGTAGCTGCTCCTGTGAATGTTCCGCCTCCAGCACCAGGAAATTCAGGGAATCCCTCAGCAGCTCCAGGGAATCCCCCAGCCCCAGGGAAGCCAAAGTCCCCACGGAAAGTTCCAGTCGTCTGTTTTGGACGTTTTTTTCTTTCTTCCTCTTCCTGTAAAGGAGACAAGAGAAGCTTGAATCAGACGACTGCTGATGCCCTGTGGGCTGTTGAACTTAGCAGCCTTTTGGTCTAGATTTGACGGGATGGGACCAAATTTTCGAAGGGTAGATTTTGAACTCAACAATTCCATTCCTATACAGGGAACAGAATCTGATACACATTTTAAACATTTAAAACTGGGGAAAAATGGAAAATTACGACATCAAAATTCAGGGCCATAGCTGGATTGAGGCTATATCCATGGAAAGATTATGACCGAGGCACTGTCCGTGAAAAAAAAAACTGACCCTGGTTAAATTGTCTTCCAAGTTATTAAGTGTGCTTATGATGACTATGAAAAACAAAAACACTTGAACTACCGCAATTGCCTGTTACTATACCATGTAATTTGTTCTTTTTGATACTGTGACAGTACATGCAACATAATTATTTGTTGTTTTTTTTACAGTTTCAGTTGATCAAAATAAGAGAGATGAGATATCTCTCAGTCTCAAGAGAAGACCTAAATTCTATAATTTTCTTGACAGCGAAATCATCAAAGCAAACTCAATTTTTACTTTTAGAACCCCTTAAATACAAAATAATTAAAAACTATTAATGACATATTTGAGCCATTTTTCCCCACCAAGTAAATTATGTAAATATTGTAATTAACTAATTACATCTAAGTATCCTAGTTTTAGTGGGGAGGCTGAATCACGCATTAGCTTTCTAGTTTCATTTTGGTCTCCCTGCCATTTTATCACTATAATATATTACATGTGTAAAATATTTTTTCCTCTTGGTACCTAATTTGAAATAACTTATTGTCCTTGTCCTCCTTTGTAATCATTGATATTGAAGTTTGTTGTGTGGCAAATTGTTAATGAATAAATCAGCAAATAATTCATTTGGAATTACCCCCAGAGGAAACTCCCAAGTGTGAATGTCGTAACATCTGAATTAAAGGAAAACATTCACAGCATTTTGTGCTACATAATTCATTGTAAAAAGAAAAACAAGGTCGGTTGAGGATGGAGAAGATTAAGATGGATTACACACAACAAACTTGAAAACCTCAGGCTAAACTTTTCAAGATGTAAAAACGTGATATAGCTCCTTTAAAAACTTAAATGCATACTAGACTACTAATTTAAAATACCCGGGAAGAGACCTCAACCATATAATAAGCTCTTAGGCTTCTTCAAGATCTCCTTGCTACTATTAATATCTAATATCTGTGCCACAATAATTCATCAACTCTTCCTTTTTTCCCTTATAAATCTGCAAAATTATACCTTGTCTCTTATTTTAATTTAGACAGTAATGAAAGTTAGTTTTATAATAAGTTTTTGTTTTGCATTACTTTGTAATTTTGAACTGGTGAAATAAATAAAATAAATAAATAACATAATATTAAATAAATAAATAAACAAATAAACAAACAAATAAATAAATAAATAAATAAATAAATGAATGAATGAGACAGATCTGGCATGGCTTAACATTTATTTGACCCTAAAAGGTACAGTACCACTATCAAACAGACAAACAAAGTGTTTTTTATTATTATTAATATGTACATACTTTATTCGTCCCAAAAGGGCTTTTCAGAATAAAGAGATAATTAATACTATATATACAAGTAGATCAATCAACTAATTCCTGTGAGTGCGACCCTAAATAACTTGAGGAGGACTAAAATAGTGGAGTTTCTTCCTGAAAACCCTAAGTGTGATCATTTACATCTCTGAGTGGAATGACAAGCTTTTCCCACCTTTTCACAGCCTGACCCAATAAGGAAATTTTATTACACAACTAAGTTAGTTCAGAGGGCCAATAACTAAAATCAGCCAATCAGATTGCTCCGTTGCCGGTCCAATATTCTCTAAGTATTGGACCGGGCACTGTCCCGAATGATCCCGCACAAAGATTTCTCATAGTTTTACTTCTTTTTTTTTCTAAAAGTATTTACTCCACATAAAATGTTATTTTTGTTTTCTTCCAACTTTGTTTTTCTTCTTTTTGGAAACGTCAGAAGTGAGTAAACATTCAGTTTGCTGTAAATAAAAATTGCGCGCTTGAAGTTTATGGTGTCTTTGCAGTCTATCATTCTGGTTTTTCTTCAGTCGTGTAATAAATCTCTTATTAGCCAAGCTTGCTCGGGACCGCACTGGGAGAATATCGGCCCTTGGTCTTTTTTGTACGGACCTCGCTGCGCTCGGTCCATACAATCAAGACCTCGGGTCGATATTCTCCCAGTACGGCCCTAACGCTTGGTTAATAAGATATATATGATTACAGAGCTACAATGGCAGGCTTGCAGTTTAGTTCTCTTACCTTTTTTGCTTTTTCTTGTGCTTCTTTTATCTTGTTTCTAACAAAAGGATAAAATGTGATTGTTACAAAGAAACACATTTAAAATTTTATTATTAACAGAATATTCTTTTTACACTCAAAGACATCATTCATTAGTTTGATTAAATTCAACATGTTACTGATTCCCAAGAAATAACTCAATTTTACTGATGACTCAGTTGTAATGTATTAAATGCAGACTGAATTGAAAAAATACAGGGGTAAGTTTCTAAAGAAACTGTGGTGCTGCATCGGCAGGGAGTATTACAAGATAATTTGGTTTTATCAACTGGGCGGCTGTTATCATATATTTTCACCGTTCTCCATCTAGTTAATAGCTTGGTTAAGTTAGCAAAGTTGATTTGATGCCAGTTGTCTAATTGTCTTGAAGTACATGTAATCATGGATAGCAAGGAGCACTGGAAGCCCCTTGCAATGGACAATCCTAGGGGGTCAAACTATGAAAAAAACCCTCTGTGGAAGGTCTGGATATTTTTAGTATTTTAATTTTTATTTTTATTGTATAAGGTCTAATTCAAAAGGGAAATCAAAGAGAAATGGTTCATCTAAGCTCCGTGTTATTAATTATTATAAGTAACATTATTTTTGCATAGTAGCCTGATAATTATCCGTATCAAATAGAATAATTTTGGGCTAGCTCCTCAGAGATTTGGGCTAGTAAAATAAAATTACAGCTTGCCCAAAGGGCAAGCAGAGTTTTTGAATTTCATCTCACCCTGCATTGGCATACATGTAAAAAGAAAGTTCTCACAGACAGTTCAACATGTGTAACCATGGTGTACATAAGCTCTGTTTCTGTTGAGGCTTTGCTACCTTTAAAACACTTTAGACAAGCACTTTTGGGTTTGTGAGCTGTAGCCAAGTTCTTTCTGATGGTTGTCCGAAAGAAAAGTAAATCACTAATTTTTTCACTTACTCAGCTTCATGAATAATTAACCATATCACAATTTATTGTTTTACAGTGAATGTTCTAGATAATGTTAAACACAAAATGCACTCTGCATTATGAACATTTCTATTGCATACAATTACATTTTGTCCATATTTTCTTTTTCAGCCTTCTCTTTTCGTTTTCTTTCATATTTTCTATGGTGCTCAGCAAGAAGTTGCGCCTAAGAAATGAAAAAGAGTACATTATAACAACCATACCATTTTTGAACTCCACTCTTTATATTGTATTTTCCAAATAAATGAAACAAGATGTTTCAGAATAGATTTTTCAGTTTCCAAAACTTTTGCTCCTTTTATAATACATTCAGATTTAAAGATTTTGGCATGGTAAACATAGAATAACAATTAAGCATGGGAGGAGAAAAATAAAATCTGAGTCACCAGTGGGATTTGAACCCATGACCTCCTAACTACTGGGCAGGAACTCTAACAGTAAACCACAGAGTTAAAGAGACTTGGGCTGAGCTGGGTCATTATAACCGTGAATATATACAGGGCATCTGACAGGATGCGGCGGTGCGGATCCGCATAATTTGCCTACTTCCGCATCCTCCGCATCCTTGGGTCATTTTTCCGCATAAAACTAGAAAATTGCTACATATAAGCGAGAAAGCAACTGATTACCATCATCAGAAGCTAAAATATCAAAGAGATTGATCATTTTGAAGAAGTTATTCACCCAAAACAGCGACGAAAACACGTCTTTTCGTTCGTAAACAATTTTAAGCCTCCAGGCGTTCCATGTATCCACTGGTGATGGGCCTGGGTTCTAGCTTTAAGACTACCGGTGTCCAGTTTTTCTTGCCCGATTTAATGCCTGGTTACTAAGCTTCGGACAAACACAACAACGAAAACTATGGAAAAATTGTGTTGAACGAAGAAATACGTGTCCACGAATGGCAGCAAAAGGTCAAACGTGTCATAAAGGACTAAAATTCTTGGTAAGATGTTAACGTGTATTTTATACGTTGGAAAAAGCCAAGGGAGCAACTTTATTAAATTTTAGAAATTTCCGCATAATCTGGCGTCTTTTCCGCATAATCGTCACTTTCTTCCGCATAATATTGCCGAAAATTTCCGCATAATTTTCAGTTTTTTTCCGCACCCTATCAGATGGCCTGATAATACTGGGAGGTTTTCTCTGCAACTTGGCTCTTAAAGCTATTTTTTCCTAAACTATGAAATATTTGAAACTTTCAGCATTTTCATTTACCAATAATCATGCAGGTTTCCCAAGGCAGATTAAGCTTTTGAAATTTCTTTGGTACTGACCCTCTGGTATTGGTGCAATACGCATTTATGTGTTGCACAAAATAACCCTTAGCTATGAACATCAAGGCTCAACATGTACAACAGAAATGTTTGAGACTCGGCAAGTATATATCAAACAAAATGCAATTACATCTTGCAATGGTTTCATTAAAGGTTGGGCACTGGAAAAAATTGGCTGGCTGTGAGGGTGGCTTTGCCTGCCTGGTTTCATTGACAATCTAGAGGAACGCTTTTCTTATACAGTGTACAGAAGTTCACTTCAAAATGTTTTTGTGAAAAACCTGTTGCCCTCTTGCTGGAAATACTAATGAAACCCCTGACATTGTAAATTATTTATACCTCTGTACATGCATCATAGACCTAAAATCCTGTGTATTATTATATTTGCTTCAAAAATTGCCAAAAAAAACATCTTGTACCTTGGGTTTGACTTCCTTGAGCCACTCATTAGCATCATCATCATAATCCAGTTTACAAGCCATGCTGAGATCTTTCATTGCTTCTTCCCAGTGACCTAAGAGTCTTCCAAAACAAACATGTATAACACAAAGCTCACGTAAGCTACTGTAGTGTTCATTTGACTGATCACACACTAGGGTTTCATCCACAATGCCATTTGACCAAAAGAGTTAAGGTACCATAATGACTATAAATTAAGTTTCATTTCAGGGGCAAAATCAATCATGCATTTTGCCCTCGGCTGAGGTCTCATGTATAAAAATGATCCATTGACACATCACATTTGGCTTCAACACTGGCTAATGAGTATTCAATTCAAACCAATAAGAGCATACATTAAATTAAATTTAACAGAAAAACAATTAAAACAAATAATGGCCACAAAACATAATAGGCGAGAATGGATCTTAAAGGTGGAAAAAAGAAACTAGCAATTGATACAACATTCTACTACTTAGACAAATAAATTCCCTGGCTACCAAATTCAATGTACAGATTTTAAATACTAAAGAGGAACCAGGATCAAATCAAATTGTATATAGTACCAACCTATGTGCCCGCCCTCTCCACTTGTATGGCTGGGCCGAGTCTGGATTGATCTTTATAGCCTCGTCACAGTCTCTGATGGCTGCATTTGGCTTCTTCATGCGAATAAAACAACTGCAAAGATTGCCAACAAGTTGGATCAGTAGTAAATTTTTTCTAACTTTCTTTTAATCATCATTGATTTGAAAACCATTGATAATAGGGACAAGCTCAGGCATTTGCAGACCTGTACATGCAATGCAGTCAAGAAGGAAATTATAGTCAATAACTAAACAAATGACAACAACAGAATAAGATAAAAATATCAGTCAAATACCTTGCACGTTTAGCATACATGCTGGCTGATGGATTTTTAAAAATGGCCTCTGTAAAAAGCTTAATAGCCTCGTCGTAGTTTCCTATTGAATCATTCAACAAATTCACCTCAGAAAATAATTATCTGAACTGAGTAACTATATACCACACATTAACAGGGCTCAAAGTTAACAACCAACTGGTCGCATATGCAACTACAATGTAGATTTTTAGTTGTGCGCCTAAAAAATAATGTGTGGTCGTACCAATGCGCCTTAAAAGCTAAAGTACAGTGTGATTTTTCCAGTGCTGACCATACTAAACGTACTCCGACTGATGAATATAAATTTAAACATTCGGTAAAAATGTCAACACTAATATTGGTCACAGATTCCTCACCCTAGTAGATAAACACTTCCCTAAGAATCACAAGCTCAGAAAGATCTTCCACCGCAACACTATCAAGATCAGTTACAGTTGCATGAATAACACTAAGCAAATTATCAACAACCACAACACGCATATTCTAACCTCATCCAAACACCCTGATAAACCCGCAGATAACGCTAATCAGGCATCAAATCATGCAAGTCTGCCGACAGAAAAACGCGTGCCCACTTAACGGAAACTGCCTTCAATCATCAGTTATCTATCAAGCAACTGTTGAACGTCACGACACTGACACTTCAGAAACATACATTGGTCTTACAGAAATGACTTCAAGACAAGATACAGAAACCACATCCATCATTCCGTCATGCAAAACACAGGAACTCTACCGAACTCAGCAAACACATTTGGACTCTAAAAGACAGCAACATTGACCACTAAACTTCATGGCGCATCATTTCTTCTTGCTCATCTTACATTAACAGCTCAAGTAAAAGATGTAACCTCTGTCTTAGGGAAAAGTTTTTTAACCATCTTCCGACCCAACCTTTCATCACTAAACAAAAGCACTTGACAAACTTGTATCTTCTTGCCGCCACAGAAACAAAGCGTTGCTATGTAACAACTAAACATTTGAACATTTAAATTCTCTGCAGTAGTAGCTATGTAATTGTTATAGTATATAAACGATGGTTAGGAATATTCTTGTCATTAAAATCCCCTAAAGAGTGAGCAATCACGAAACAGCAGGCTTGTAGGGATAAAAGTGTAGTCTTTTTCTTTTTTCGATGTATAAATTTAAACATAGATATAACACAACCAGGTACCAAATAATAAAGTTGCACAATTTTCCTTTCATCCTTGTTTGTTCTATTTGTCAATATTACAGTCTTTCCCGTAAAACCATGAACACCAGAGAAAATTTCTGGAATGTTTATTGTTTCGCGACCAATCAAATGCGAGATGAAACCGCAAAAGATAACCGCCAAACCGCAGCATGGATTAGTCATGACTTGATTCGAAACAACGAGCTGGCTTTTTCTTCAATGATAAATCTTCAATTTTACCGTTTTCAAGTACTGAAATTGTTCTTTTCGTACTTTTGCTTATTTATATTCAAAGAATAGATATGAATGATATGTTTAGTGACATATTATGGGAAAGCGATGTTGAATCGAGTAGATAGGATCAGACAAGGCTAGACAGCGTGTCTGAGAGCAAAAAATAACGAACCAATCAGAAGTGTGGCTGACCGGTGTACTTCACGTGCAGTTCAAAAGGTCATGCTAGTTGGCTGTGATTGGTGATTTTCGATCCGTAATTTTCTGAAGCGGAGAAGCCTTCATCCGAAAACTTGTACCATTATAAATTTTGACAATTTACACTCGCTTCTAGGTCTATTCCGAATTCGGTAGTTTGGGTTTTGAAGGTTAGTCACGGAAGAAAAGCCAGCCGAGTTCGTTGGAAGAAAAAGCCAGCTCGTTGTTTCGAACCATTAGTCGTGACTAATGCATGCTGCGGTTTGGCAGTTATCTTTTTCCGGTTTCATCTTGCATCTGATTGGTTGCGAAACAATAAACATTCCAGAAATTTTCTCTGATGTTCACAGTTTTACGGGAAAGACTGTTATAAAAGCCTAATTTCACAGTGGATTGAGCCCCAAACTCGCACTTTCATTTCTTCTCACTTTCTGTGATGAATTGTAAACAACTCCGCTGACACATGCAAATGAAGGAATGAAATGCCGTCAAAATGCTGGGCGCTCTTAGCGGAAAGTGTGAAGACTGAGGATGAGATTAAATGGTGTTCTCGTTCTTTGTGAATTTGTAAAGAAAGCTTTGTTCTCACTTGTCTAACGTAGAGAATTGTCCAGCGTTTTCAGAATGGGCCAGTCTACGAATTCTATGCCTTAACAGCTAGCCAAATGAACAAAGTTCGTGCTAGTTCTCACGAGTACCCACATGTTGAAAAAATTTAAGAATCTTTGTGAACAAAATTTCAAAGGCGAGGCAAATGGCAAGCTGTGAATTGAATAGTGAGGATACTCAACGAATCGACTGCAGTAATTACTTAATATCTAAGCTTAAAAAAGAACTTTAGTGTGAAATATCATGATTCTTTTATTTGTTTCATTGTGTTCAATACTGCATATTGCAACACACTCTTTTTGAAGCGCAAGTATTCTTCAGGAGTAGTTGCTCCAAGTATTGGAAGCTGTGCGCCTAAAATTTTGGCAGTGCGCGTAAAAATTTACATGTGGTCGCACAAGTGCTCCCAAAACCAAAAATAAACTTTGAGCCCTGATTAAGTGAATAGTACTTTACGCGTGTGCTGATTGGCTAACTCGGAGGTGATTAGCCAAGTACTATTCACCTCCGAGCAGCCAAAGAAAAACAAAATGGCTCTTGTCAGCATATTGCCACAAATAAAGTTACTCTTTGGGCCACTAGTTATTCAGCTTGTGTGGTATATACTAAAACAATTATTCACCTCAGTGTCGGTGAAAGTGGTGGATATTTACCTCCACTTTGGTGAATAATTGTTAATTATTGTATGGTCATGTACAACACCTTATGTAGGTCTATAGACAGTATAATTTTATAGCATAATTACTTCTGCGACACAAATGCAAGCAAAATTTAGTACAGTTGGTGCCATATATGGAAGATAACTATTTCAAACAAAAATGAATACAGATGTTCAAAAACCTTCGTTCATAGCCATCGTGGCCTCCATTCTCTTGTCGGAGGACTCATCCCTCATTTCATCTGTAACCTTTAAAAGACAACCCACTGAGGCAATCAGTTTTAAGATGAGAATTTGTAAATAATTTGCAACAGGTAAGAAAAATGACCAACCTTAAAAACTTGAAATAATTCTGAGAGGTAAATCCAATTGCAAGTAATAATGTTTTAGAAATACCCTTTAAAACCCAAAAGTTGATGAAACTAACTGCAAACATGCAATCAATGTGTGTTCATGTGGGTGTCCAATTAAGGGTAATCTAACTTCCACTTTTTGTCATTGGATACCTACAATCCCACCCAAAAGTAGTTGGGACACTTGAGCAGAATCATGTATCCCCCATCCACCCTAATCAACACTGGAAAATACAAAAAAAGGGAAAAAACCACCTGATTGTCAACATTGAAAGTGGGGGAGGGCAAACTTGCTTCATTCTCCCCAACTCTTTTGTTGGGGATTGTAGATGTAATTTGCACGTCAATAACATGAGCTTCAATGGCTCCCTTCAAATGTTCCCTAGACAGTTTTCACAAATAAACACAAGAGACTTTTTAACCTTGATATTTTTTATTAATAAATACAATTAACTGGTAATTGGACCTCATGTTGTACGATATTTAGTGAGAAATTGTGCCCTGATTTGAAAAACTTCAAGTCAGCTCGCGCTTATTAATGTGCCCATTTGAGTTTGAAATTACTCGCCCAATTACTCCTTGAACTGTAGTCCCCTTGGTCCAATAACTATTATTAATTACTACTTATTTATTCAACAAGTAATTTCATTGTGTAAACAGATGTCCTACCTCAATGCTCGAGTCTCCCATTTCCTGGGGCTCATCATTGTCTGGTTCAATACATCCTTCCTTATCAATTTCTGTTCAGCAGATTTCAAGAAAATTAAACATAGAATTAAACCCAAGATTTTCATAAAACAGCCACCAATGTTACAAAGCAATGTACTCACCCACATCGCTCTCCTCACTTTCACTGTCCATAGGCTCCTTTGGTGCTGCCTCCTGAGAAAAACCAAGAAGGGTGCTTATTGATATGGAGGTACTCAAAAGAGGATACCCATTAGAGAGGGGGATCTATACTGCCACAGCAGGTGCTGCAACTCGACCACAAACTAAATCATGGTACAGGGTCCCACTGTCTCCCCAGGCACACGGCCACCAACAGCAAACCCTAGTGAAAATACTAAGAGATACACACAATGCAGTCTAAGAGAATCCAAGTCCCGCTAAACTTACTCAACTGTTTGCACAGCATATGTATATAAAATGGAAAATCGTGTGTATGAAATTATTCTACTACAAAAAGAGAGAAAAAAAGCTGTGCATTATTGTACAATGTTCAGTGAAGGAGAATCTACCAGAAACCATTGAGAAAAGAGGCAGAAATTAAAACTGACAGAAACAAAGGGTGCTTTCCAATAATTACCAGATCAACAGGTCAAAGACCAGTGGGAATACCCGCCAAGGAAAATGGATCTACATTTTCTGATCAAACTGGGCCATCCAAGAGGAATAGCTTCTACCATTTTTTATCCATTTTCTCAATTCCCTACATATGACGATTGTGAAAAGAACTAGGGAAATGAATTGGTTCTTAAACATGGCACAGCAAATTACAGTTGGACCAATTCAAATATTCCAGTCAGAGTAATCGGAACTTGAAACGGACCTTTCCATTTGATTTCTGACCGAAATGTCTGGACTATTTGGCATGACGGAAAGCACCCAAAGAAAATGCAGTTCCAGAAAATATCCATATGCTCCCACAAAAGGGATTGGAATTTCCTGGGAAGGAGGTGGGGTTCTGTTAGACCAAACAATTTAAAGGAATGTAGGAAGCTGGGGGGGGGGGGGGGAGGGGGATATAGATATTTTCGGGAACTAGACATTAACAGAAAGCAGGAAGATCAAGCCCCACCCACTATGTTTCAAGTTACAACTGAAAAGCAGCATTAAAAGTCTGCCTACCTCTGGTGGTTTGGGTGTGGGTTCAGGTGCAGATTCAGGTGCAGATTCAGGTGTAGGCTCCTTATGTTCTTCTGTTTTAGTTTCTTCAGCTGGTTTCGGAGTTGGCTCTGGTTCTTTTGGTTCCTCTGGTGGTTTGGGTGTGGGTTCAGGTGCAGGTTCAGGTATAGGTTCAGGTGTAGGCTCCTTGTGTTCTTCTGTTTTACTTTCTTCAGCTGGTTTCGGAGTTGGCTCTGGTTCTTTTGGTTCCTCTGGTGGTTTGGGTGTGGGTTCAGGTGCAGGTTCAGGTATAGGTTCAGGTGTAGGCTCCTTGTGTTCTTCTGTTTTACTTTCTTCAGCTGGTTTCGGAGTTGGCTCTGGTTCTTTTGGTTCCTCTGGTGGTTTGGGTGTGGGTTCAGGCGCAGATTCAGGTGCAGGTTCAGGTGTAGGCTCCTTATGTTCTTCTGTTTTCGGTTGTTCAGCTGGTTTCGGAGTTGGCTCTGGTTCTTTTGGTTCCTCTGGTGGTTTGGGTGTGGGTTCAGGCGCAGATTCAGGTGCAGGTTCAGGTGTAGGCTCCTTATGTTCTTCTGTTTTCGGTTGTTCAGCTGGTTTTGGAGTTGGCTCTGGTTCTTTTGGTTCCTCTGATAGTGGAGGGATTGTTGCACCTATGCTTTATACCCAAATTATTGAAAGATCATTATGTATTATAAGATAGAAAGGACCCTGCATGCACTCTGATTGGTCAAAAACCCATGTTTTATCAGAGTATAAAACATAGAAAAAGCGTGTTTCATCGTTTTGCGCACGTAAAATCTATATCATAAAGCAAATGCCGTGTATTACACTGTGATAAAACACTCCAGCCATTTGAGAACACTAGAGATATGTAGAAAACACTCGCCTGCGGCTTGTGTTTTCTACATTTCCCTCGTGTTCTCAAATGCCTGTCATGTTTTATCACAGTGTAATACACGGCTTTGGCTTCTTTATTTGTTAAATATATCAAACACAAAAAAAGACCATGTCTGACCACAAAAGAATTCTGTTTGTTCCCTCTCTATCTCATGCACCAGTCAGTGTATTTTTGTGAACCAATCAGATATAAGTGGATAATACATTGGTAAAATTTGACCATCAGCCATTCTCCTTTATCAAATTATTAGCCTATGATTCCTGATGTACCCATGCTTTGGTTAGAAAGTGAAAAAAAGTAGTAGTTTATGATCACAACACAGCTTGTACCTATGCTGAACTGTGAAACCATCCTCGTCCTGCGATATGAAATATAACCCAGTAACAGTGTCTTTTTACCAAAAAAATATGTGATGGACAGACAGTGGAATTTTGCTGACCATAACAACTAAAGGAATATTACTGAACTCTCCCACTGTTCTACTTCCGTATCAAGGAAACGAAACATGCAAGCTTATGTGAATAAACTTGACACAACTAGCAGGATCGAAAAATATTCTTTAAAACTACAAAAGAAATCGTCCAAACAAACCAAAATAGAAATTGCATTCTAACTAAACAATCTACATACACGAGGTGATGAGGAAAATTCGTTCTTTCTGCACGGATTGAGACGGAATGAAATTAGAAGTGAAATTTGATTGCATTTTATAAAAACGATCGTGTGAACAGATTGCGATCTTCAGGGTAAAACACAAAATACAAAAAGCTGCTACAATAGAATTTATTTGTCTGATTCTGGAAGTAATGTTACAAATGTCGTAGTGTTAAAATGGTACACTACAAATATTTGTTTAAATTTCGCACGTGAGCGGTTTGCGAACCGTGACAGCCCTAAAATGTAGCTTACCTTACAAGCCAGTCCTTCAAAAACTTCAGCTGTGGAGCATGAAGCAGATGCGGTTTTTCTTTACATAAGTCCACGAATTGCTTGAGCAAAGCAAGCTGCAAATTATCAAATTTCGCGGCCATTTTTCTCCTCTTGCCCACCTTGCAGTTTGCGGTTTCAGTTTTTTATTGACCACAATCCTTCACGTTACACCTCTTCGACCTAGGTCTGTCCGCAACGCAAACGGCTGTCTGTGGCCTAGGCCTCCTGTGTTGGAATGGTTTTGTATCCCCCCCCCCTTTAAATAAAAAGCGGGTGGAACCATTCAATAGAATTGAGATCAAGAATCAGATATATGATATGATAGATTGATAAGACAAAAAACATCTCGCCAGGGATTTTAGGTCTGTGCCCCCCCCCCCCCCCCCGGTTTTCTTTAATTGCCGTACGTTTATTCGGTAAACAGTTTCACGTAGAATTTATAGCGCTTTGTATGGAGAAGACGCCATGGTTAAGGATAGCCTTGAGGTCTTCCGAGGGGCAGCAACATGGGGGCCGGAAACAAACAGAAACATCTGTCGCATCGGAGTTTTGCCACTGAACGCAACAGTATTATTACTACTACAGTTCTAAGAGACAGTTGAAATGTAATACTTCTTCTAGGTGCGCAAGAACTGATTCAGGTTAGCCGAAACACGTAAGCGGTAACTCCTCTTTTGACCTACGCGTGGATCCCTCTCGGACGGCATGCCATTTAGATGTCCACGCCACCGCATAAACTTGGAATCAAATGTACCTCTATAAAGGGAACATGGGGAAACCTATCGAGCTTAACGTCGTAAAACGCCAACGTTTTGATTAAGGTCTTATTGTCTGCTGACAGTTAAACGCCATTAGAATTGCTAACTTGTAATTTTCGAAAAACGATGACGTCACATGAAAACACAGAATACGCCCGGTTGGTCGGGCTCATAGACGTACGGGCATCTTTTTGCCAGGGGAGGTGGGGGAGGGGGGGGGGGGGAGGGTGGAGAGGGCGGTGAACTGCATTTGCGCCCAAATAATTCTTACAAGTTGCCCTATATGTGTTAACGAACGAGTCGAGGTCATACGATGCACTAACAATGGCCTTCATATGAAGTGAAAATATTCTTACATATGAATCTGTCAAATGAGCTCAAGACAAAAAAAACTTCAAAGAATAATAGCTGTCTCTTCCATTTCCACCGTCGAAGATATCAATGATACAGCCCATGTCATTGTGTACTAGAGAGTTGGCATATGCCCTTTCAATGTTAATAAGTGCGTCAATTTCACTGCATTTAACCATATTGGTGATTGTTTTATCGCCGCCGGGTGAAACCGAGTTGCGATTGATTTGGCGCGTGAAAATAGTAAATTTAATTTTCTTGCCTACGTGCTTGGTTCTTCCATGAGCGCCTTGGTAATCAGCAACAATTTCTTTTTTTTACGTTCGGAATATTTATTGCGATGGCGATAGGCCCACTTTCGTTTCTGTGGCGCTGGATTTGACATGTCTAATATGGTACAAGGAGAGTTCTTCTAGAAAACGCATGCAAGATGAGTATTTGCTTCTACTGTCGCGTAACTTACGAAACTACGGGCGTGAATTTTCACTGGCTTCATACATTTAAATTCACACGAGAAGTGGTTGCCTAGTACGTTACTCAGATCTTCTGAGAGTCTCCAGACTCCAGTCGATAATCTACCATATCACACTAGAATGTTATACGAGATTGATTCTAATTAATTTACAACACCAGCTAGTGCAGTGCAGTACAGTACAGTGCCACCCCCGCCCCCCGCCAAGCAAAAAAAAACAGAAATATGTAGATCAACTTATGATCTAATCTCGTTCCCAGAGCCTCCGTTACCCTTGTCCAGCGTAAACTGAAAGGGTAACGAGGACTCTGGAAACAAGATTGCTTATGATCCCCTTTTACTAACGACCAGAAGCTCGTCACGTGCTAGGCAACCGCTGTTTCCTGTGAATGTAACTTTTTTTACAATGCCTACTTCAGGTAAAAATAGAAAATATCTATCTTTTCAAGAAAAAGCTTGAAAACATCTTTAAAAACTTGCTTTGCCCAAATGTCTCTTGCTGCTCAAAAAATCTGAGTTGCCCAAAATTTTGGGCAGCCCCCCCGGCCCGTACGCCTATGGTCGGGCTGGAGCTCTCGCACAGTTTCGATGTGCTCATGTCATATGAGGAGGCGTGCGGGCTAGAGGGTTACCGAGATCCCGGTTTCTACAAACGGGTAAACGTTACGAAACATTATGGACAAAATAACTCAGAGGGTACTCCTTACAATGGAAAAGCTCCGCAATTGCAAGATGTTGGTCTTATTATGGTATTATCAGGGTATCTAAAAGATAGTAATGCTGCGGCAGGTTCTGTTGACACTGACATATTTTACGTAGTCATTAATCTATCTGCACATTCCAAGTCTTACATTTTAACCTATATTTCTTAGAGTGGTGTCAAACTGTGGTGTGTAACTTAAAATCTGCCCTTCTATGCATCAACTTCATGTATCATGACGCATCGATGGCGAGGTGTGACAAGCCTGATTGTGACAATAAATCATACACACATACACATACGATACACATCTACCTCCCCTTTACCAGAAAATCGAAAAGATGAAGATCTAAAGATGTGGAAATATTGTAGGAGCAGAAATCTCACTTAATATATATTCTGTACTGGTACGCATTAAATGTCTCTAGGATGTGTCGATGGCACTTCCATCGCCGGATGTGTGAAAATGCTATAACTTAAGTTTAAATTCATGTTTGGATGAAAAAGGAATAGATCGCGTACATGAAATAAGTGTGTTCTACAGTATCCGTTTGTATTAATTATTCTACAAGTTTTAGTAATCTGATTTAAGAATTCGACTACGGAGGCGAGACATACTAAGATGTCACAATTAATCGTCCAGATTTACAAACTTTCACGTACTGCATTAACAAAAGCAGGAGTTGTGAAAGTCAATCACGATCTCCTTCACATCGCTCTACAGGTAAATCAGAGCCAAATTTCTTGCGTAAATTTATGTGAAAAGACGGCATGACATCCATGTGTTGTTCGTGACGCAATGCACTCTGGTAAAAATGGCGCAGTGCACTCTGGTTCAATGCAATGCATTCTGGTAAAAAGTGATGAATTTGAGAATTCGTACTCCCTTTTATATATTCTTTTTAAATCCTGGTTATGTTGCTGCTCGCTCGCTACGCTCGCTACGCAGCAACTATAATATCTACTACTAATTTGTGATCAGTCCAGCCCTTATCTTTTTTCTGCCATTCATACCTCTTTTGACCAATTTTTCCTTTTTATTAAGCTGTAAAGCGTTTTTTAGATATATTTTAATCATTTCATCTTTATCAGTCGCAACGTTCGATCGCTATTTTTATCAAATGAATGATTCTTTATAGAAGCGGAAGATCTCCTTTCTAGTAAGACAGATATAATATGCGTGTAGCTTTTAGTTTGGACAAGCTTCAGTGATACAATCAAAAGCCTTCCTCCAGTACAGAAGCTCAAAGGCAATGGAGAGATCAAAAAAAGATAGGAGAACTGGGGAGAGTGTGCAGTCACATGCGTTATGCCTATTTGCCTTATGCCTTTTCGCGTTATGCCTACTTGCCACAGTTTGCCTTTTCCCGTTTTGCCTATTTGCGTTATGCCTTTTACCACTCAGTATGCCTTCAGTCTGCATTTTGACTACCTAAGTACATGATACCCGAAACGGGTTTTTGCCCTTCAGCTTCGGTTGGATGCATTCCCAATTTGGAACATAGAATTGGCTTGATGCTATTCAGCTTTGGACTGATGCATGTACAATTTGGATGATTTGATATCAATTCCTGCTTATTGAATTTTTTCATAGATATACCTCCATACTATAGAGGACGTATGAATTTCCAAGCTTTTGCGTTGCGTGACATGAAAATGGCGGCCAGAGAAGGTTGTCGCGGAGGTCAAAAGAAGAGTTATCGCAGAGCAATGATTTTTCGTTTCAGTAGCATACCTCAGTGACAGATGTCTCTGTTACTTTACGGCCGCCATGTTTGACATGTTTGTGTCCCTCCGAAGGGCACAAGCATGGCGTCTCCATACAAAGCTCTATAAATTTGGGCGACACACTTCTGCAAATAACGCGCGAATGAAAAACAGCAGAGACCTGATTCTTGGGGAGGTTGTTTATATATCAATCATCTATCATATCCCAGATTCTTGATTTTATTCATTGAATGGTTACAATTTTTACTTTTCATCACACGACTGGTGAAAACCGAGAATGGGCTACGTCAAGAGCCATAATAGGACTGGCTACGTTCGATATATTAATATTCAAGAATGCTTCCGAGGCTTTCGGGTCAAATTGGAAATTTTTCAAGTTTCTTTTGTCCCTCAATTCCATGCTCAATTCCCAAAAGAGACTTGGATATAAGAAAACAACACCAAATATAGAAGTTTGTCCTGAAAGCCTCGGAGCCATGCTAGAATATTGATATGTCGAACGTGGCCTATTGGGAATCTGACAACGTCGTTCTTAGGGTCTCTCATCTTACCACCCCTGGGGCGAGTGAGATGAGAGACCCTGGGAACGAGGTTGCGAATTGATTTAGACTACACCGTCTATTGTCGACAGAAAACGATGGCGCGCCTGCTGGGAAGTTGAAAATTGATCTAATTTAGGCTTAGAATACAACAAATTGCAGTTTTTTGCGCTACAAACCTTTCCTTACATACGGCTGGCGCGCCGGAAATTTGAATTGACCAATCATGATTCAACAGCAGAGGCGGGAAAATCTTTACTGTCCTGACGGGCAATGAAATCAGCTAACTTTTCTCACTCGAGATAGCATTAACTTTTCACGAAAAGTGATTTACAATTCCAAAATCCAAAGATTGTAAAAGTGAAAAATATGAAACATTGTTTTCTCTCCAAGCTTCTGCTGATTTGGCGCCAAGTGGGTCGCCGGCGTCCGGCATGGCAAAGTAGACTCGTAGTTCGTCGAGTGTCGCCACGTAAGATAATAGTTGTGTTACTTTGAGCAAAATATACTGCTCCTCGTCAAATTAAACACGGAATTCTCAACTTAACATTTAGAAGAGGCCAAAGCAACTTTAGCACTGTCTTTATTTTTGTTAGCTCCAAAGAAAACGGTTATTTCTGTGTCGTTTCTGTAGGACAGCTCATGTTTTGACAGCCGCGCGTACTGCGGGCGCAACCACCGTATGCAAGGTTAGAGTGTCTTCTTAAACACTAAGACTACTCGCCCTCGTTTTCTATGGACAGATTGTCAACTCGGCCACTCTTCACTGACTATTCGCTCACAGAAAACTCGGGACGTAGTTTAATTACTAAATAGTAGACAAGAAATTACAAACAATGAGTTAATGAAGATTTCCAATATTACACATCACAAATTGTTTAGTGTCACTTCGTACACAAAGTTGTTACATTACTTTATTTCTTAATTTTAAAATTCATTTATTTAAAAAAAGAACTTAAAGCAAATTATAATTATACTAATTTGCATTTGATAATATTAGGGAGCTTAAGCAACGACGACGACGACCACATGACGACGCCTAGTGAAAAAATGAATTTATATTTTACGAGCGAAATAATTCGTAATTGTCTATATCTGTTCGGCAGACCAATGGCTCTAAAAACGTGCTTAAGCTAAATATACAACGAGGAGTTCAATTCCAAATGGGAATAAGAAAAATTAGCCGTCGTCCTCCACGTTCCGTAGACGACGCAGAGGTTTTTTCTTTTGTATTGTGATCCTATTTAATTATGTACAATTTTACAACAAAACCTAAAATTACTTACATCACTATCACTACTTACAAATTACAACGGTATTTCTCATACAGACAAAGCTAAAAAAATAATACAACCAGCTACTACCGGTTCTAGTACGCAGAACTTTGTCATTTCAGTATTCACGTTGTTGTTTTGAAGGCGACAGCAAAGATATGTACAAAGATTTATAACGCACGTACACGGCCACTGTTTTGCTCATTAAACCTTTTGTCTAGTGATGTTCTCGTTGCCGTCGTCGTCGTGGTTTGCTTAAGCTCCCTGATGGGATATCGCCCCGAAACGTCACGTTATAATATCGCTGCTGCTCATTTTAATACCTACCGAGTATAAAACGAAATTTATAATCGTGTTAGCTAATGCCACGCTAGGGCTGATTCGCGCTATTCAAAAAATGACGGGCAAAAATAATCCTTAGTGGCAAAGAACGGCGCGAGCACACATACCAAACTCTATAGTTAATGTCAGCAGTCTTTATCAAAGTAAAACTCCATAATTTAACACTTCAACGTTATTCAAACTCGCTTAGCTTAACTCTTCTGTACAATCTGGAGTTTCCGAGCTGTCAGGTCGTTAGATTTTATATACAGGTAGATTTTCATACAAACATATGATTGGAATTTTTCACGTGGTTGTCTATCTGAAAAGTGGAGGCTAAAATGCAAAGGGGAGGAGGAGGGGGAGGGGTCTATTTTGTTAAAGATGTCACGGTCAAGACAAGTTCTGACCAAAAAATGCCCCTCTCATCTAGATTTTGCTTGCTAACCTATGAGGACGAAACACCGAGTGCGTGTATTTTTTTTCCTTACTTGCCAGCCGACTTAAGACAATAGTTTCTTTGAAAATAGTCTGCAAAAAAGAAACAGACACGATGAAGTCATGAAGGGCTCCCGTCCGACCTCGTCCCCAGGCTCTCTCCTTTGCCTCAACGACAAGGAGAGAGAGCCTAGGATCGAGGTTGGCTCCGTCTTCTCGTTAACTTTGTCGCGTCGCGTCAATGAGCAATGCAGGTTGTCTTAGAAACTGTTGGATACTTCTTCCTCTTGATGTAAAAGCCAGATCAAGATAACGGTGTCAGAATTTCGACAAACTCTACCGGAAATCGGCCGACTTTCTTGTTTAGTTCTCCTTGAAACCACTTGTCGTTCACACGCTCAAGCAAGACAATTACGTCACCAGCCTGGAAAAAAATGAAAAGAGCAATTTCAAATTAGGTGTGAAGTCTGCAATAACTAGACAAGCATAGTGGCCCATCAGGTAGCCGCTTACCTTCGGTTTCCGAAAGGAAAAGCAACCTAAGGGTATTTGTATGGTCGCAAACAGTTCCTCGATATCTAGTAAGATGTCTAGTTGATGGTGATCGGTTTATAAATTCGATGTCAATACCAGCAAATGGCTTGACTTGACTTGACTACATGGGATGCTAGTCCATCGCAGGGTTTTCCACGGCTTATTATTTGCCAGTACCCGTTTATACTTCTGGGTAAGGCAAAGAGAGGTACTTACTTACTTACTGTGCAAGACAATCAGCCCAGCCAGGACTCGCACTCGGACCACGCGATCCGCAACCCAGCACTCTAACCACTGGGCTATCTCGCCTTCCAATCCCGGACCACACTGAGCAGTATACACTTACCCTGACAGACAGCTCGTCTTCATATTCTCCATCAAAGTCAAACAAGGCCTTGGCCTTCGGTGTTAGGTTGTCATTTTTTATCGTAGATTCTGGGAGGAATAGAAACAACAATCGTAAAATAATTACCTGCTGCAAGACACTTAACCTTAAAATGTAATGAAGGACGATAAAATACCAAATATTGTGTCGAAAATTTATTTTGGCTTGTAATTAGGACGTAGCGTGGCCGAGTGGTTAGAGCCACGGATTTGAAATCCGCAGGTCGCGGGTTGAGATCACGTTCGACCGCCCAGCTGATGTTGTTCTCGGTAGCCCCGAGTTCAATTTCTCAGCTACACTTGCAAATAGCCAACTGGTCTGCCTCCCGCCAGCTGGGATTCTTAACCTACAATCCCGACAAAAGGTCATCAGCAGGAGCGTTTGCGGTACATTTTAGGATACTGAACCGAAAATAGCCAGTGTCAGTTAATTGGTACTCTTGATTGAAGGGTGAAAAAAAAAAAATCAGGCCACGCCCACCAAACAGTATCTTAGTAACCCTCAGGAGTTCTTTTCAAAATTTCCGACGAGCAGCCCCGCCCTTTTTTATGTGGGAGTCCCCCGCCGGGTCGCTTTGCGTTCGGTAAAATAAAATACGGCACGAGAGTCAAATAGCATGAGAAAACATCCCATTATCCCGCACTTATATAACAACCAAATCGATGCGCACGCTCTGATTGGTCAATCAGCCATGGTTTATTGTGCCAGTTTATTGTGAATTATTATATCAAAGCACCAGACCACAAGTTTCTGTAGTTTATAGGCTGATAAACCACTTGGCATGTTAAAAGAATACTCCAAGAATTCGTAAATCCCTCGCCTGCGTCTCGTAATTTACGAATTCTTCTCGTGTTTTACCAATATCCTGCGTGGTTTATCAGCCTTTAAACCATAGTAACTTGTGGTCCATTGCTTAAATATAGATGATTTAAGGACGGTGCCTACTATTGTTATTGCGCATACGGTCTGCGCATCTCGAGATACTTGGATTTCCTATGGGTGGTGCTTATAATACAGGGATATTTTTGCGCGGTTCAAAACTATGCGGAGAAAGTAGAACTTAGCAAGTCTTCTTGGTGTCCAAAAAGAAAATTGGGGGTAACCACGCATTTTTCAGAGATAATTAAGCTTCAATTGGGAAAAAAAACGCCATACATTGCTTTGTATTTTAAAGCTTTTTACAAATATTGCTGATTAATTATCTTCGAAAAATGCGTGGTAACCCCCAATTTTCTTTTCGGATTTCAATAGCACTCATTATGATTTGCTTTTCCCGCATATTCAGTGAATCGCGCAAAAAAACCTTTGAATTAGTAGGCACCGTCCTTAACTCGTACCTGGTTCCACTGTTGAAAGCTGAACGTAAACCCGAGGGAACATTCCCTCCCGTCCACTATGTTTCCCTCTTAGCCAGTCTTCGCTAACTCTTTCTGTGATTTGTATTTTGTCTCCTTTCTTGAATGACAATTCGTCAGCTGCTGTGCCAGTGAAGTCGTACAGTGCTGCACCATACTCCATCTCGCGATGTTCTGACCCGTCTGAGGAAAGGAAGGATAAAGAGCAATGATTCGGTTTCCATAGTTACTTACTAGAGTGGGGGTGAGTGGAGGGGGGAGGGTTCTATTGTCGCGACCATGTAGTAAAAAACTATAATATGCATCACAGATTCAACATGTCAAGAGACTGGATGTGAAAGGCAACGTCCACTAAAATCACTTCATTTAAGTATCATGGTATTAAGTACTGCTGACACTATAAATGAAGAAACAAATATTGTAAATAGACACGAAACTTGTTGACTTGTAAACTGGTTGGAAGCGGACCAGTTGGCCGAGGTCTTGGCTAATTTCAATTGAGAGGTAGAGGAGTTGAATCGAACACCATCTAGCGGATGGGAGGAGGATCTCAACCCAACATCTCCGGTATATGGTTATAACGCGTTGGACCCCGTTTCGAGCGGATAAGGTTCAAGGAATACACCTACCCTTATGGGACAGTTCTACGATTAGCACAAAAGAATCGTTCATTATTTTAAAAAATGTTCCGCAAAGATGCCCGTTTTTGCACCAGTCAGACTTTAGCAAAACAAACACCTAATTTGAGGAAGACGTGTGAGGGAAATATCTAGAAAATTCGGGGTAGCTTTAATCTCCTGTGATATTTACTGTTTTCTTATCTAAAAGGCTATTTTCTATTGATCGTGGGAGACACCGTGGCCGAGTGGTTAGACCGTCGGATTTGAAATCCATAGGTCGCCGGCTCAAATTCCGTTCTGACCGTTAGCTGATGTTGTTCACGATAGCTGCGAGTTCAACTTCTCGGCTACGCTTGTAAATAATCAACTGGTCTGCTTCCCGCCAGTTGGGATTCTCAACCTAGTTATGTTTATTTGAATTTTAATTTGTCATTGATTGTTTGCATTGGCCCTGAAAAGCCTCAATGGGACCCCAATGGGGTCGCATGAGACTCCATTGCACGCTAGTTCCAGTCCATTACCGAGAATACCTAAATGGTCAATAGGCCATTTCCGAGTTCTCTAGTGCCTCTGTTTCAAAACGAGTCTAGGTGTGAAATCTCTCATATGAAAAATGAGTTTTAAATGCAGTTTCATTTTCGTGCAAATCAAAGTCATTTTCATAAGAATGGTTTCGCACTTAGATTCGCATTGAAACAGAGGCACAAGGGAATTTGGAAATGGCCTCTTGACGTGTTACCAAGCCTACGAACGCAGACGTTTCGGCGGAGGCAAGCGAAGAACGTCATTTACCTGGCTGACTTTTTTCCTGTGGCATATCGTTGACCATTTCCACGTAAGCTGATGGAAACATTCCCACATGTCCATTAATTTCGCCTTCAAACCACTCTTGGCTTACTTTCTTTTTGATTTTGATGATATCTCCGGCGTGAAAACTAAGATCACCAGAGACATCACTAATGAAGTCGAACAGCGCTTTACAGTGCAAGCCAAGCTCCAGTTCGTTCGATTCTCCTTCGCTGCTTTTAGAAACTGTCTCGCTTGGTTCACGTCGAGGTAATTTATCAATGAGTTCTGTGCTAATGTCAACGAAACCACACGGAAAGGTCCCAGTCTTTCTGAGGTATTCACCTCTTAGCCAATCGTCATTGATCTTTTCGATCACGTGAATAGTCTCTCCTGCAGCGAAGACAAGCTCACCATCTTCTTCGTTTCCATGGAAATCGTACAAAGACATCACATCAAATGGAGAGCTTTCAGGCGCTACCACAGGCTGCAGAAAGTCAACCAATCATTACAAAGATAAGATGTCAAAATGGAATGGTGGAAACGCTACGAACACTAACTTAGCACGGAATAAAACAATAATGACTAGAGCATTGCTTACTGACAACGATCGCTGGCCAACGTTTTCAGTGACTGCACTCTAGGATAAAACCATGGTCGAGCAGTAACGCTCAATGGCGGCAAATAGAGCAAAATACTTTCATTCACCTCACGCCAAGCGCGCGAAAACCAATCATAGTTTTCACCTGATTTTTCAGACAGGCAGCTTAGAGTAACTTCGGGCTCTGGCATTTCTTGAACCCAAAGCGCAGTTATTTTCTAGTGGGTCAAAGGAGTAAGGGACCTGAGTTGAGGATAGGAGGAAGTCACCTTTGATTGATTGATATAATTAATTATAAATAAACACTTTTTAAAAAGACATTTTAAGCGATACCTTGGTTTCAGGCTCTTTTTCTTTCGGTAGATCCTCGATGATTTCAACAAATTTAACGGGGAACATTCCCTCCTGGTCTCCGAGGCGACCGATGTACCACTCATCGTCTATCCTCTTCAAAAGTACTATTTCATCTCCAGCCTGTTTGCGGACGAAGACGGCAAATTACTTCAGTTAAGATAATATAAGTACACGGAACTTCTAAACACTTTATATTACAGTAAAAACCCGCGTGTAAGAACTGAACCTGGTAAATAAAGAACCTGCTGGATGAAATCTGCTATTTCCCCAAAATATAAGAACCTGTTGAGCCAATTGAGATCAAGTTAAATTATGATATACATGTGACTTAGTTTCAGATTGCAATTTTTCATCACAAGAAGATACAGATACAGTTGTGAATAAATACTATATATTTAAGGAGCTTTGATCGGACCCTAACCTGCGATCAGGCGTCCCTCTTTTTACTTCTCAATCCCTTAAAAAGCAACGCCGTAACCATCTACCCATCACGTGATTAATTTATTAAAATGGATCAATTCAAGCCGAGCGTGCTTCACCTGTTTAGGCACGCAAGTTGTCAATTGCTTTTAATTTCTGGGAGATTCTGAAGTAATATATCAAACACTCGGGACTGTGTTTCATCGGGATATCCAAGAACCGAGAAGAGAGCTGAAAATACGACGCGCAGCGGAGTATTTTTGACGAAATTCGAGGTGTTTGGATAACCGATGAAACACTGTCTCAAGTGTTTGATATATCTTCTCAATCGAAACAAAAACTAAGGAGTAAAGGGAGAATTAAAATCGTCAAAATCTATGCCAATTAAGACCGGGTATCCAAACCTCCTTCACGGTTGTGATTTTCTTTGTTTTAACTTGATGAATTATTAATGAGTTGAGAAACTACCGTCGCGTTCTGTACATTTTGCAGATAAACGTCATTATGAAAGCGGAAGCTGAAAGTTGTGTTGAAATTCTCTGACGCCGTAAGTCCACGATCTGTCCCTTCCTTCAACGCACAACACCTCTCTCCCGAATACAAAGTATGAAAACTAAACAGCTGACTCACCTACTGTTGAAAATTCTTGAAATTGAGGAGATGAATGCTGACTTGCACTACCTTGACCTTTCTAGCTTATATTTGTATTTAACTGGGGGCTTTCTGCTTGAGCTGTTAAAAATCTCTTGTGTGACTGGCTTAGTTATAACTTTTAATATAATTATCACCACTATTATTTATTATTTATTTTTATTTGCTCGCTCATGTATTTATTTCATTAGAGACCTTAAGATACCCCGGTTCCGGGTACGGGTACGGGTAGGATTACACGTACCCGTACTCGGCTACACGGGAAACCAGTCAAACTTAAGATACACCGGGTGACACCAGGTACGATCTGCGCAAAAATGCAAGGGCTATATCGTGTTTCGTATGCCATCTGAACATCGTCTGAAATTGGCTTAAAAATATATTTCTATCAGATTTAATTGCCTTTTCTTTTTCTTACGAAATACTACAAATATGTCTTCGACTCAAAAATTGAAGGAGCCTCGTTTACTTCTATCAAAAAGTTTTAGTCAAGAAGTATCTTTTCAAGTCAACATGAAGTATTTAATTTGAATTTAGGCATTTTTTTGTCGTGGTTTATGGCCTATTGCATATTAAATCTATTTGAAATGTGTCTCAACTAAACTTTGGTGAAGAGACTACACCTCAGTCATCGAGTGTTTTGGAAAGCAGCACTTTATTTGACAGCAACAAATTTCTTTACATTTTTACCTCAAGAAAACTTTTTCGTAGTCCCAAAATGCTTCAAATCAGAAAAACATATGTTTATGCAAGAATCTGGATACGATTCTAGTCTAATAAGCAAAGATAAAGAGCATAAAAACTTACCCGTTTCTCCATTTTTACCCGGAGCTAAGTCACGTGTAGACCACTGATTACCCCGGGAAAACGTGTAGCTTTTACGGGAAGGACGCGAGCACGTCATCATTTAGTGAATTCAAAATGGCGCTAGCCGTACCCGTGCGTGAAAATCGGGGTATCTTAAGGTGCCTATTGTTGTGCGTGTGTGTTTATGAGTGTGTATGAGAGAGAGCTTATACAGTGTCAGTTTAGGTCGCCCGCCTAGAATAGCTTTCCTAACTGCGGGCTACAAAGGCCGTTTCTCTTTAATGTTAAAATAAAGTCAATGTTGTTGTTAAATTGAGAAGTAATAAAATATAGTTGTTGTTGTTTTTTTTCTTAAAAATACATGTAAAGAGTCTCTTACTTTAAAAGATAGGTCATCAATTGCAGTAGGCTCGTAATCATACAGAGCGATAGCAGAGGGTTCAATGTACGTCTCACAGACGGATGACACTTGCGTTGGAACGGTCGTTTTCACTGGCTCCTTGGGAGCCCTGCAAAAGAAAAAACAAACGTCTCGCTAGCATGAACATGGATGCTGCACACATCACTTTTCTTAATTCCCTGACATTTTCGTGATAAAAATAAAATTTCCCTGACCAAATAAAATGTCAGATCTAGTATCGGCTTCCAGCCTCCCCTGGCAGCCCTCCTTTCCACTCCCGGCGTTCATGAAGACCGATATGTTTTCAACAAATTTTCCTTCTTCATTTATGCGAGACATCAGCCGGTGAAATCACAGTGATCCCAAGTGTTTCTTCCAGCCTTCAGTGGTATTAAATAAGCCGGGTTCAATTATTTTAATTATCTTGGATATAATTGAGTCCTGTTAGGGTGTTAAGAGATTATCCAGTAAACTCCTTAAAGCATACTCCAAGAAACAGAAACAATTTGAACACGACGCATTTTAGTATTTCTAGACCAACAGTAAGAGTCAAGTGATAATTATTCTAGTTAACAACACATGACAACTTTTTTAACTAACGAACCCATGGGCCCGTTTCTCGGAAGCTCTAGAAACTTTTTGGGCCGTAAAGCCATAGCAAAATCTCGAATCTTACGATTACAGAGCTGTTTTATATACGTATTCTTACATGTAATATGAACAGAGGTTCCCTCCATACAAGACGTTTCAAGCGCATACACTTCTCTGTTTTTAAATACAGATGAACTAAAAATGGCTTTACCGGCCCGAAAAGTTTCCGGGGTTTTCGAGAAACGGGCCCCAGGCCGGGTTGTTCGAAAGCCGGTTAACGCTACTCCAGGATTGAAAGGTAACCAGATTTTATCATTTTTCTTGAATGGAAATGTTTTTGGCTGTAGTTTGAGATTACTCTTACTTAAACATGAAGGACAAACAGTGTAAGCGAAGAACCTCACTGAAATCAAAATTCTCGTTGCTCCTGGTTACCTTGGTCGGGTTTTGAACAACCCGGCAAAGCATGCTAACATGAACGGCCACTGAAAATTAAAAAAAGTGCATAAATGTCCCTTACTTTGCGACAGGCGCTGACGGTCTATGCGGTTTCTTCTTTGTCGAGGATGTAACGGACGGAGGTCTGGATGGTTTTGGTTTGGCCTTCGATGACGCCTTAAGATTCTTTTCCTCTTCGTGAATTTCAGCAGTGGAAGGTGCTAAATCCGAACTTAAACTTGCTTCCCGTGTTAAGTCAGGTGCATGCGTCGTTTCTTGCACGTGATCGTCATGTGTTGACTCTGCTACTGTTCGCGTATCAGCCTCGTGTACATTTTTATTCGTAACACTTGATTGGTTGACAGCTACTGGAGCAGGTCTGACCGGCTTCGGTCTCTCTTGCGTTTCTCTTTCTCCTTTTTCTGTTTCTCCGTGTAAGTGTTTGGAAGGTTTATCCTCTAAAACCTTAGAAGCCGGCCTGGGAGGTCTGCTTTTCTTTTCTGATTTTTCATCACTGTCTTGCGGTGCGGTCTGATCGAGTATCTCTGGCGCCGATGCCTCTTTATCACTTGTATTATCCACCGCGGGAGGCCTAGGAGGAGGAGGTCTGGTTCTCGCTTTAGCTTTATCATCCACGTCTTCAGTTTTATTTTTTGTCTCTAGAGTCGAATCCACTTTTTCTCCGTCAGGTTCCACCGTGGGAGGTCTGGGTGGAGGAGGTCTTTTCCTTGAGCCTTTTCTAGTCATAGCGGTCAACTCCTCCACCGGAGATGCAGCTTCCTTTAGTTTCTTTGTATCTTTCAAACTCTCGTTTTCTTTAACTCCGGGTATGCTCATCGGTCTCGGCGGCCTCGGTGCCTTCTCTTGTACCCTAGCGCCTGGTTCATTTTGACCGTCCGCTGCTTGCTTTTCTTGCCCTTTATCTCCCTCAGCAGGAGCACTAACCGGTCGTCGCGGAGGCGCCCTTATGCTTGGTCCTCTCTGCGGCCTTTTGGGTGGTTTCCGTTCCTCGCCAGTGTCCTGCACATCAAGCCGGGGTGCCGCTCTTATGATAGTGGGTCCCCGCTTGGATTTCACCGGTGGAGCCAGGGTTGACTTTTCTTCGTCGTGCGTTTGTTGGTTCGCCTCCACAGGTGCAGCAGCAGCTGTTGGTTTCAAACGAGCTTGACTTTCTTCCTTGCTATTGGAAGATTCCTCGTCAGGCTTCGCTGCGTCGTTCATCTTGGGAGCTATCACAGTCGGCCTCAATCTTGCTTTAGGGACTACTGTAGTGTCCGGCTTGTTTTCCTCTGTTGATGGTTTACTGGGTGTTCCTAACGCACTTGCAGGTTTCGCCTTTACAGGTGGTTTGGGTTTCTTGGCGGGAGGAGGGGGCTTTCCTCCTGTAACAGCTGATGGTTTTTCATTGCTGGGCTCTTGTCCTTCATCCTTTCCTTTTGGCGCCGCTGCTTCTGGTTCCTTCTTCTTGGCGGGTTTAGGAGCGATAATTACGGTGGGTTTAATTTTCTTTGCCGCTGTAGTTGCACCTTCAACTGGAACAGGATTGCTGTCTACCTTCGTCTCTTTAACCCCTTCTGTCTCACCAGATGGCTTTGAGTCGTTTTGTGTGCTCTCCTTAGCTTTTGCTCCGACAACAGTTGGCTTTGTGGGGACAGGTTTCTTCACAGCATGATCATCTTTCACCATCCCTTCTTTGCAAGATAACTCCGATTTATCGTCCAGACTCGGGTTGGAATTCTCTCCAGAAGTATCACTAGTATTACATTTGACCTCTGGAATCTTTCGAGGCGGAACAACTCGTGACTCAACTGGTGGAACAATTGGTGCCTTCACCTTCGACTCCCTAGTGTTCCTTTCCACCTCAGTTCCGTCTCCATCTCTAGACACTGGCCCCTCATCCTGTTCATCTGTTCCCAGTGTGAGTTCACTCACTGGACGGCTCTTGGGTCTAGGTGGTGGTTCACGGCCCTTTGGTTTTCGGCTTGGCTTTTGTGGGACTTTAGGTATCTCAGGTGCTGGTGGACTGGTAACTGACGGAGGAGGTATAACTCCTGCGGAATCCATCGGTCTTGCTGACACGATAGTAATTTCAGGTCTCCCTTTAGGCCTGAAAAAAATGTTAAAAAATTATGCTAATGATACAAGGAAGAGTCTGCTTCAATCAAGCCTGTGAACAGACAGGCTCCCTAGTAAAGTATAGCAGGTTACAAACAAACAAACAAAGGAGAAAAGAACGCAGACAAGCGCATTTCTTTCTCCCAAGACTGCACCAGGGATTTTTAAATTTAAATCTACCAAACGTTTAACCAAAAAAGCTGATTATAAGATGTATCTATATTCCCAAAGAGGAGATCCACGTCCTTTTGAACCCCTGCTCACTAGAAGAATAAAAAAGCCAAAAGGGAAACTCATCAGGAGGTTTTTGAGCTATATCTTACAAGGGAACCTGTTCTCATGCTTACATAAAGGTCTTAAGGTCAACACTCAACTCCATTCGTAGTAGTACATCAGCACGTCTACATTCTAATTCAATCTGGAAAGTGGATGAGGAACCAATTTGTGGAAATGCCACAGGAAAATTACCATTCTTATCTTAATCATTATCATTATCATTATCAGTATCATTATCATTATCATTGTCATTGTCATTGTCATTGTCATTGTCATTGTCATTGTCATTGTCATTGTCATTGTCATTGTCATTGTCATTGTCATTGTCATTGTCACCATCTTTCTAGGTGCCTTCCCCCAAGCTCACCTATTAATTGTTGAGGACTTAACACGAAATCAAAATGTGGTCCAATGCAGCAAACTGTGCATATGTGTCAATCTGCCCACCAAATGAGTTTTCAACACTAATTTTGGTTGACTTATTTCTGAGCAGTACTGTAGGTAGATATGAACCAATGAGTAGCATATGGAAGAAAACTGTTGAATTAGTAGAAATCTTAGTCTGATAATCTAGCCAGTTACTATAAATCATGTGTTTACAGAGCAACCTTTCCCTCTTATGAAGCCCCGCTGACTAAGCAGGATAGGGTACTCTGAGACCAAGAATTGTAGTGAAGAGGGGTAGAAGGTATTTCTCGGATCTATGCAACTTTTGGAATGAGAGGCAGAATGTCCTCAAGGTTAATGTGCTCCACACCAGAGCGAGTGGTTTGAGCCTTGGCCGTTGCCTCTCTCCACCCAGGTGTATAATGCGTACAGGCAAATTTAATGTTGGGGGGTAACCCTGCGATGGACTAGCATCCCATCCAGGGGGGAGTAGAAATACTCCTAGTCGCTTCATGCTACTGAAACAGGGATAAGCTCCAGGCTGATGAGCCACTTGGCTTGCATGTAGACTTAACCATGCACCTTTTGGAATGGGGAACTAAATTGAATCACTACGTATAGTATGACAAGAAGAAAAATTATACATAATTATTTCACAAAATGGTACACTTCTTAGAGGATGATGTTGGGGTCATCTAAGTTATAAGAAAAAAAGTTCAATTTCAAAACAAATAATAACTCCTTCATACTTGAGTTTGGGAGATCCTTTACTTGGTAAGTCATCTCTGCTTTGCTTTTTAATGGAGCTTGCAGCATCCACTGGTGCCTCGCCAAGATCTATTCTAGATGGAATGGGAGGAGGGCCAGAGGATGGGGGTCTCCTGCCAGATACAGGAGGCTGACCACCTGACGAAGGCATATCATGAGCTAAAAGGAAGACAAGAGATTCAACTGAGGAAGTTTGCTTTAATTATGGTCTGAAAAACCCCACTGACCTCCTGCACAAAAACTTAATAAAACCCCTGTTATTTTATCGCTTCTTGTATACTATCACACAAGTACTGAGCCCAGTTCTAAAGCATTAATGCATTTGAGTGTGGTATCCAGACAACTCGCCCCCTGGACAATTCGCCCCAGACAACTTGCCCCTCGTGAAGACTTTAGGTCATACAAATTATTATTCGTTCTTTTATCATCATCATTATCTTCATCATCATCATTTTATTTATTACTTACTAAAATATCTACATTTTACAGTTGGACTGGCCCACAGATAGCTATGCTAGTCTAGGCGGGCCAGTCGATTTTAGCAAGTACTGAACAAATTTTCCTTCGTTCTTTCACCCACTACTGAGTGTGAAGATCGGGGGCGAGTTGTCTGGGGCGAATTGTCCAGGGGGTGAGTTGTCTGACATTCTTGAGCATCACAAGGGCAGACAAATGTCTTTTATGTTTTTTATCTGGCACATAATGATGGAAAAAAATGTGTGAAAAGTAAGTAAAAGATATATGAGATACATTAATGTATCTGGAAAGAAACTGTTGTTAACAGTAGCTAATTATGTTAAAATTCGTACTTGAAAGGGTATCACCAGCCCCACCTTCTCCTCCCCTTTATTACCCTCCTTATTCTGCAAAGAGATTAAAAGTCTGTTCTCATAAAGCGACCTTCTCCCTAGTCTAAGTCTTTCTATGACAATAAGAATGATATTCTCGAAAATAAGCCAGGCTTATTCGGTCGCAAAAAATCAAATGCAATCGGCGTAAACAAAATCAAGATAAGATCACGCATTTTACAAATTGAAAGTTACGAATCGGAAGTTCACCTCCTAATATAAACCTGGGACAAACGTGATTTGAACATTTGATAACAACAAAATTATACAGAAAAACACTTCTGAAAGCCACGCATAAAAGAATTACAGTTAAGTACCTTCTTATTGGAACAGAAATCAGTATGGTACAGCGATGGCTCCACCACCGTCCACCATGTTTGTCAACCTTTGAGAAAAGCTGCGGAGGAACTGGGTCTAATTTGTTTAGCGCTCATTGAATTCTGGGTGGTATATGGATGGAATTTGGCGGTTATTTCAAGCGATCAAAATATTTTCACAAAAGTTTCCCCGTGCGAATCTCAAGTTTTCTTCCTCTCTGTTCTGATAAGTAAAACACATCATGCCAGAGGAAAAGGAAAAGACTATCCCGGTTCGTGTTGCGCTGAGAATCAGACCGCTAGTTCCAAAAGAAACCGGCGATGGATGTAAAGAATGTATCCGCTGTGTTCCAGGCAATGCTCAAGTTGTTATCGGCGACGACAAAGCTTTCACGTACGATTATGTGTTCGGCAGTTCGAGTAAACAGGAAGATCTTTACAGCGAAACCGTGATCCCGTTGCTGGAGGGATTTTTTAAGGGCTACAATGCTACAGTTTTAGCATATGGCCAAACCGGATCGGGAAAAACGTATTCGATGGGAACAGCTTTCACCATGTCTAACGAGACTTCTGAGGAAAGAGGTGTCATCCCACGACTTATCAAAACTGTGTTTGACTGGATCGATGAGAGAAAGGACAAAACTGAGTTCCTGTTGAAAGCGTCATTCTTAGAGGTATGTAGTATCAATATATAAAATATAGTTCACTCTCCCGCACAATCAGCTCAGGATCAGCTCAGGTATAATGTGCCATATGACCATTATGTACAAAATGAGAGTTTTTACTCTAAAACTGTTTACACTTTCATTTTATTCAGACTGGCTTAACCTGCAACACTTAGATGAAAGCAATAAATTATTTCAGCACTGGTAAATAAACAGATCGCAAGGTGGCGCTACTTGTGTTATTTTTTTCAAAGATCCTTGAGGATCTTTATACTTTGCTCTGTAAATTATATTAGATTATCATGGCCATGAAGATCTTGAAACATCCTTAACATAAATCTACTAACACTTTTCACTAAATAACTTAAGCTGATTATAAATTGTATTTGTAGATTCACAATGAGGAGATCCATGACCTTTTGAACCCCTGCTCACTGGAAGAATCCAAAATAGCCATACGAGAAACTCATGATGGAGGAATCAAGGTATCTAGCAATGCTGTGATTAAAATCTCTGTCACACTACATCACTGTCATATATACAGTGTTTGTAATATTATTTGTGTCAAAAATGATGCTCAAAGGGCCGGAAGAATAGCCTGTCACCAGCAGGACTGACTAGACCGACGACCCGCAATTGCTTTCATAAAATTATGTCAGGGTTGCAGCAGAGACTGCAAATCTAGGATTGGTCTCTACAGTCACACAACACGTTGTTCCCCGACAAACCCTAATTTCATAGTTGAAATCCACTGATGGATGCCAGTCCAGACTTAATCAAGTTCCCCAAGGTCTTCCCTCATGTATGAGTGACTCATACATGTAGTCAACTACAAGGTGTATAGTCAGTAAACTGAGTATTGCTTGTAGAAAAGAAAAGTGTATATAGTCTACAGTAGTTTGTTGTAGTTCTGGGACCTGACATTAATTAAGTTACTGGATATGACCTGTCTGAGTGACCAACCGCTCTTTGGGGAGATGTTCCGAGAGCCCACTTTACTGTTCAGAAAGAGAATTAGGGACATACCCTGTACATGTGCATGCACATGTACACCTGCACACTGTAGTCCTGGGCTGTTGTGGTCTGAACTGGTGTGTTAAAATGTATTGATGGGTGGAGTCACTGTGGGTGGCTGAGATCACAGTGGGCTGAGAATACAGTAGCTGTTACAGGTGTCATTTCATGCTGACCTCTGATTTTACCCTCGCCAGTTGAAGTCAATAACTCCCAAGATATATGATAAGTGCATTACTGTATGTTATTACATGTATTGTTATCTTTGCTTGGAAGTCTCATTATTCATCCCCACCACAATTATTTTTATATGCATGATGCTAAAAGAACAGACCTTATCACAGTTTTTGATGCCATCTTGACTGGTAGGCAAAGCAGTCAGAAATTTATGTAAGGCAAATTTTTCCAGTATTTAATTTCTCACAATTGCAATCTGTGAACTGCAACATCAAAATACTAGGTGCATGTAGAAGATTGTATTCACCAAGTTTGAAAGTTGTAGCTTGGCTAGAAGATGCTCAGTTGATTTTTCTTATTTTCCATACATTTGTCTGCATCTTTTAACCCGTGAACTGCATCTACATGTACATGTACATGCAGACATCCATCTTCTCAGTCAAATATACAGACAAAGTTATGGAAAATTAGAAAAATTAATTGCGAGCATCTGCTAGCCAAGCTATCCTTTATTGTGTAAAATTCAGTTTTCGAAAAGGTTGTTTGCCATTGGATTCCCATACAAACACTGTAATTTCTGACTGCATTGCCTACTTGTCAAGACGGTATTGAAACCCCTATAAGATCTATTTTCAAATAATATTTATTTGATGCCCTGAGTACATCACGTGCACACAGTTTTTGTTTTAACTGTACACCAAAAAATATTTTACAGATTGCTGGTTTACAGGAGGTTGCTGTAACATCTGGGGTGGACATGGTGCGCTGTTTGGAGCAGGGTTCAGCTTCCAGAGCAACAGGAGCCACTGCCATGAATAGCAGATCAAGCCGTTCTCATGCCATATTTACCATTACACTGGAACAAAAAGAGCTAAAAGGGTGAGAGAAAAAGAAAAGCATAATTCTTTAAGTTACAGTGCTACATGTATGCACCGTACTGTGACAATGTACAGCACAACAAAGTTATTGAATAAATTTTGACATCTTTTGGGCAACCTTTTGCTGGCTTAAAGTTATATTTGAACTGGCAAGACATCAGAATGGTCAACGGCAGAGATGTTTAATTTATTTTTCAAACTCACCTTTCACTCTCCTGGTTGCAAATGTTTGAAACTGTCTTGTCTTGACTGGTGTTAAGTTGTTGCAGTTTGATTAGCTATTCAAAACAGAAGCCATATGAGGACAGTTGTCAAAAGGTTGAGGATATCATTCATAAATAGTTGTCAAACTTTCCTAGGTGAAGGATTAGATCGAATTCACTCAGTGGCCAGTTTTTTTACTGTCTAATCTTGTAAATGCGAGGCACTGATACAGACCTGTACTTGCATATACAAGATGGGGACCCATGGTGAAAAGCTGCAGGCTTGGGTTGGAAAATGATTCCCCGAATTCTTGATGTTTCAGGCCTCTCTATTTTTTCTGCCAAACTGGGGGCCAAGTACTACCTAGGGTGGGGAAAGTCCTGTTTTGTCATTGCTCAAAATTAATGATACATTTACATTTCAGTAATATTAGAACTGTACATGTTGTACAATCTCACCTGATATACTACATGTATGCAGTGAAAACTACATGTACAAAACCACACAAAAATATGTGATTGATGATGGTATTCTAATTTTTCATCAAAAATTAGGAAATAGTAGTATAATTGACTGTGTCTGCATTACTGATACATACAGCCACACGTACACAAAAATACAAAAGGTAACACAACGGCTCTGATAGGTTTTGTACAGTAGAAAGGGCAATGAATCCACACGAACTCTGTAATCTTTCTTCTTCAGGAGTGAATTTAAAAAAGCAAAGTTTCATCTGGTAGACCTTGCTGGATCAGAAAGAGTTAAAAAGACTCATGCTCAAGGAGAACGTTTCAAAGAAGGTATAAATCATGACTGTACAAATTGTGCGTCAGTCAAAAAGTAACTTTTGACTTCCCTTCCCCCACCCCTCTCCCCCCGCCTCCACTGGTAAACCTCTCAGGGTTTAGAAATTTTGAATTTTTCAGTTGGTTAAATGTTCATCCCCCAGGGCTAAAGTGATATTCAAATGCCCCACCTTGGGTTCATACTTCATGACCTTGAATGCTCCAACCTCCAGGACATACAGCATACATGAGAAAAGGAAATTAAAACAATTCCTTTGAATGACCACTTTTAGTTATTAGACTACAGAAGTGCATGGCTACAGTGTAAATTACCTGAAAGGGTCCCATATAGGCTGCTCTCCCGAAGTGCAGTGTGTCAAATATAAGGCCATTAAACATTAAGTCAGATATTAATACTAAAACAGTAACAGAACACTCTTAAGGTTTGTTCACAAGAGTTAGACTGTAAGAGTCACAGTACATTTTATTGTGGCACAGTCAAGTAAGAGGGTTCAGTATGATTCCAGTGAATGCATTTCTCTCTCTCCTTTTAATTCCACAGGTGTTAATATCAACAAAGGCCTCCTGGCTCTAGGAAATGTAATCAGTGCACTCAGTGACGAGCTCAGGAACCCCAACGCTCATGTCCCGTACCGTGACTCCAAGTTGACACGCCTTCTGCAAGGTGAGTGTCACGCAAACACGACACAAACGTGTCACGTAAACATTCAGCTTCCTTTCCATGGAAAGTCGTTCCTCAGTGTGTTTTCATAAGCCAATGCAAGTTTTGAAATTGGAAAAGGGGTACATGTAAAATATCTGGCAGCCTGAAAAGGCCCCCTGCGATAAATTAAATATTAAGTTCCTTTCCCAAGAGACAAGAATACGAGAAAATGACCGTGATCCATACGACTCTATCCAGAATCTAACACCCTATAGTTACCATTTTTACACCACTGCATCTCCCACAGGCCTAAACTCAGATGCACATCCTCACATTTTATTCTTTAATTAATTATTTTTCACAGATTCCCTGGGAGGAAACAGCAACACGATGATGATAGCCTGTGTCAGTCCAGCAGACAGTAATTTTGAAGAGACTTTGAACACCCTCCGATATGCGGATCGAGCAAGGCAGATCAAGAACAAGCCGATAGTTAACCTAGATCCTGCCGCGGCTGAACTGGCTCGACTCAGGCAACAAGTATGTCCCTCCTTTCATAGTCTTGTGGATAGCCTAAGGGGATGATTTGAACATGTATCTCTTGCGCGCTTTTTCGCTCCCACGAGGTCTGCGACGTGCGAAACTTTACCGAGAAAATCTGACTGGTTGCTACAGTAGAGCAACAATCAATCCTAGCACGCTTCACATTCAATCAAGCATTCCAGAAAACTTTCAACCGTAACCGAATGGTTTCAGAAATTCCTGGGAAACTTTCCAGAAAATTTGAAAACTGTCGAGTTTCCAAAATGCGTACATGCGCAACCAATATGAAACCGAATGAAACAGAAATTTCTGAAAATAAAGTTTCCAACTTTTTGAGTATACATGTACCTCGCAGGATTGTTCTCTTTCTCGGAAATTCTGGGAACTTTCTCCAGTCTATTTCAGTCAACCACAAAATCTGTGGTATCCCACGTTGGAAATTTCCTAAAAGCCAACCCCAAAATCTTAGTTGAATGGAAAGCACTCTTGATAAGAAGTGAATATTGTTAAAATGGAGTAACTGTTTATACCTTTAATATCGTACCTTATTGGTTTGCCTCGGCGTCACACCAGATGACTTTGGTCTCGCCACTGGTCAGTATTTTTGCAAGACGCAGTCGAGCCGAAAAACCCATGGCGAGACTATACATGCCTGATTTGCCGCAAAGAGAGCGAGCTAAAAAGGTACCATTAGGTTTTTACCGTACCGACAAATTCGGCCAAGCATGCATGATATCGAAACCATATCAGTGGCTTGATATCGACAGGATATCATGACAGAAGACCAGCTTGTGATTGGCTTAATTGTGAATTGGGGTACAGTAATATTGTTTTGATGCTTTCCAGAAACTGCATATATTGCCTCTTGTGTATATCATAGGTCCAGACTACTACAAATGCAGCTTCTTCAAGGACAAACGATAACGGGAGCGAATCCAGTTGGTGAAAGGTACATTAAATATAACAGTGGGCAGATTTTGCGTTGCAAATTCCACAGACTTTTTGACATAAATTCTCTCAGAATGCAATGTTCAGTACGTGGGAAATTAATGAATTTATCTTTTCTTCAGTCACGAAAGTACAGAACTGGCAGACAGAATCACGGAACTAGAAGTAAGTTTTCCGTACATGTCACGTGTTTGACACACGCATCTGCCGCGATTATTGTGCCCAGCTGCCTGTGTTGCAGAAACAGAATCACGTTTTACTTCAGCTAAATTCCATCATGTTACAAGCTCAATATACTTTCGTTCTTGGCAATACTGCGGTCAATGGCATGACTATCAGTTATTCCCGTCATTTTACTCAGGCCCATGGAGTTGTTTCAAAATTTAGACAAACTATTCATGAGTAAATTCTGAGTTAATAGATTAGAAGTGGTAATAGAGCTTGATTTTCATTTTTCAAGTTTGCCCCGTGAAATCGTGAGCGCCTCGAAACACTGGCCAGCCGGAAGCACTTTGCTCTTTTGATTATTTTGTGTTGTTATTGTTTTGCTTGGTTATTTTCAGTCAGAAAATGAAAAACTTAGCGCCGAGCTACACGCTTCGGTTGATCAGAACACGCAGATGTATGAGAAAGTTTTGGTGGTAAGTAATTCACTGACACTGTTCTTTAACTTTGAAGTATTTAATGTGTCTTTACAGACAATCTGAAAGAGGCCAATTCTCTTCCTCGCGTGGCGTATAAAAACTAAGAGAAAATTTTATAAATATTTCCTAGTGTCTTATACTTTGTACACATCGTTTTAGGCAGAATTGGCAAGAGATAAGCTCTTTCGAAAGTTTAATGAACTGAAGGGTCATCTAAGGTAAGCCAACTTTACTTTTGTTAGGGACGAAAAGAAAAACGTAATTAAGATACAGGGTGAGACGAAAATGAAAAGATGAGGTCGCCCTTCGGGCAAGCTATTACTTGAGATTACTAGCCCGAAGGTCTGAGGAGCTAGCCCGAAATTAAATTTATCATCAGAAAGAGGCCAACGGTGCTTGCCCGTCGGGCAAGCTACGATAAGAAAACGCTAGCCCGACAAGTCATTCCACTAGCCCCGGGCTATCGGACAGCACTTTCGTCGCGCCCTGAAGATAACTTCATAATTTCTGTCATTCGTTGACTGTGAAATGAGCCGACGCATGAACTCCTTAGGTTGGCTTACTATGGCAACATTTTTATTTTAGTTCCAAAGTTGATGCAAAGGTTACGGACACAAATGACGAAGCTGAACCAAATGTAACCCTAGTGGAAGAACTGCAAACGAAACTGCACGAGCTTGAGGTAAGATACTTACATTTCGCACCCATTGCACGATAGAACCGTGTTATTCTCGGGTAACAATATTTTTTGTGTCGTGGCGGCGATATCTGCATTTTTGTTTACTCTACTCTGAATTTAGTTTCCGCCGTTCTCTCGAATCCGGAGGCTCTATTAGGGGTTTTTGGGATATGGAATATAAAGGTTAAAAAAGTAAGGGGATAATATTCTTTTCTGGGGGTAGGGGTAAATTAATAGGGCATGGGATCGGGATAATTCGATCAAGTAAAACGTGAAATGGAGTCGGAAAAACGTTAAAGTTTTACAACTGGAATTAACGAGGCATGAGAATGGGGATATTTAAAAATTAACGTAATGCGGATACTCACCCCCCCCCCCCCCCCCCCCCACTCCCCCCCCCCCCCCCCCCCCCCCCCCCCCCCCCACACACACACACAACCATCCCTAATCGGGGCTCACTCCGGTCTACGGCCCTCCTTTTCTCTCCCGGATACCGCTCGTCACCCGCCCTCTTTTTCCGATCGTCCTCTCACTGACCAAGAGCCTGGAACTGGCTAATGTTCCTCTCCTACATTCTCTTCCCTCGGTGGAGGAATGCGGACACCCCTCCTGAGCAGCGGAAGGTAATGAGCCTAAGAGTTAGTCGCAAGTGTTTCTGTTCCCGCGCTCAGTTATTCTTCACTCATGAGCTGTCTCAGTTCGATCGAGCGTTAACTGACGGAGAGACGGGAAACTAGACTACAGCAAGAGATACATGTAATCTCTTGACTGCAGCTATCATGATTCATTCTCGGAGACCAGGGGAAGTTAGGTGGGAGCTAAGGAAAGTCAAAGCGGCAGAGGAACTCAAAACTAGATTTTGTGTGGGCTTCGTATTAAACCACATGAAACGTACTGTGAACCAACCGGACAGAATGATACAAAGAATTCCTTCTGCCCTGAACAGAGCTCCAGCAGTTGGCAATATGTGGAAGCTACACACAGATCTGTCCTGTCAGATGACAATGCAAGCCGTAGACCCGAGCACTATTAAAATTATTTTGATCGTCTTTAACGAACAATTTTTGGTCTTTGGCACTTTCAGGACACTTTTAACTCTACCACGCAGCTAGAGGATGTAGTTAAGAACGAAGAGCAGGTTAGTAAACATCCTACGGCTTTTCCAAACTGAAGATTCGCCTCGAATAAATGAGATAAATTTCAAGGTATTCGCGCCACTGACTCCCACCTTTACCCCGTTTCAGGGCTCAAATAACGCTCGGTCAGCAGGACAATGTCGCGCCAAGAGGAGCACTTATTTGTCGGACAACAATTTGGCTTGGCGGTCATTTGATCGATCACGTAAAGGCTTCCAATAAGTAACTAGAAAAAATGGTGCTTTATTTTATGGGGAATACATTGTATAAAAAATTTAGTTACAAAATAGGACGCGGATTTTTCAATTTTTTTCAAATACAGAGAAAAAGTCAGTTTTTGAAAATATCCGGATACTTGTGGACAGGGCCTTAGTGTTTTTTAAAAACTGAAAGTGTTGACAGCCAAAATTGCATCCAGCGTAAGTTGTAAATTAATATGAAACTATGTACAGAGTTACTACAGTTAAATGAGCATTTCTAATAAAATAATAGAACAAGTTTTGATTGTTGTTATCACTAGCAGCCCTGCATTTCAAGTTTCATGTTGAGTAGAATGCAGTCTGAGCCCACTGCCCGCAGAAATGCAAATCCCTAACATGTTTAAGTGATCTTTTAGAGATTAAACATTTTATTCTCTTACTAACGAACACTTAATTGCCTAAAGTTACACCGAGCCTTGCCCCCTCCTCACCTATATACACTAACCCTTGTGCTTCCTTCCCCTCCTCTGTACTATATGTGTGCCGATAATTCTCTAACAAACTTACAGCTACTACATCTCTCAATATTCTCGCCCCGGTCAAAACGATACTTACGACGAGCACCTTAAAAATTTTGGTTGGCGAGCAACACGACCGGCCATGTTCAAAAATTATGTCGAGCCCTGTTTTTAGACACGTTGAACACTGGCAGAACCGAAAGCTTCCTTGCTGTATTCAGATAAACGGTGCTCAACTTCTTTTCAAGAATCTAACTCAGTGTAGCAGTGTGAACTTTGCTCGAGAAGCAGATTGTCATTTTTTGGGTTTGGTTGAAACGGTGTACTCGCTGCTCGGTGACCCCCACTTTTTTTTCGGCACTTCTTTTCGTCATTTTTACCATTATAATAAAAAACCAAAAAAATATCGTGCGGGGGAAGTTTTAATTGTTTTCCTCCTATAGTATCAAATAGGGTCGCATTGGTACCGGGATACAGGTGTGTGCGTGACTTAAGGACTTTCGCGACAAAAAACCGTCCCACGTACAGATTTTTGAACAACTTTGACTGCAGGTAGAAATGATAAGATTGATTGAAAACAACGTAAATAAAGAAATCGGCTCGGGGTCACCGAACTCGTTTTGAAGATAAGGTCAGCGTATTAGGCTCGGATCATGTAGCATTTCTAGGATTTCCCACGGCACCACTGAGCGTGATTTCTGCGCCCGGATTCATTACTATCGGCATTATATTTAGGTTGAAGTAATCAATATCTATAAGTATATGTGTGTTTAACACAGCCATATGATAGGGCGCTATTGATAGATCTTCTGGTCAGCTAGGTCCATTAGAATCAGCTAGTCAATATAGCCTTTAAAAAAGTACAAGCTTCTGAGTTTACGACATCACCTTGCGATCACAATGGCACCCAATTCGACGCTCTATTTGAATAGTTTATGGGGAAATAATTAAAACTTCCCTGATAAACGTATGCAGATTTTTTTTGGGGGTTTAGTATAATGGAAATGACTCAGTAGAAAAGGAAGCGATCTGCCGATAAGAAAAAGTGTGGGTCTACCGGAGCATCCAACAAAATTATTCGCACATCAAGTTTAATCGCAAAGGTCATCAAGCTCGATTATTTTTGTGAGTTTCAGACTTCGTGTGCGCGCGCTCTTGAAATACGGACTGGCACGCGGGCGTGGCCAATGGATAGCTTGTGCGCCACTAGAGATGGCTAGTAGACAATGGGCGCGACAACGACCGATTTTTATGTCGTAGAACTGCAGATTTTTTGTTCGGGGTCACTTTGATTTAGATTTGTCGGGACCATCAGCTTGCCGCCACTATGCGATTTTTTGTCGCGGACTAATTCGCGTTTAGTCTTGCCGAGTCGATCTCCGCCATGTGTGCAAAAAGAGGCTTGTCACGTGACTCTCAGGACAATCCGCATTGATTGAGGTACGCGCGATGCCCCGACAACTTGTCCTGGTCCATCCGCGCACACACTAGCCGACAAGGCCCGACAAGACGTTACGAGATCTAGCACTGGTCAGACATCGCAAACGAAAAGGCACGATTTTGTCGCCAGCACTTGTCTTAATCACAGCCACACAGAAGCGGACAAGTGAAGATTTTGTTACGGCCGACAAAAAAAATACGGCATAGTGTGCGGCCGTACTTTAGCAGCTTGCTTTTAAGGCCAATCTACCTGATAATGAAATATGTAGCAAAGATCTACAAATAGGCCCTATCCAATTGTATATGCTGTGTTAAACACTCAAAACGTGGGTATGCATTCTTCAACTCCTCTTACGATATTGCCGATGTAATGAATCCAACAGAATCGCACGACGTGACTGGAAAACGTAGAAATGCTTTGGTCTGTGATACGCCTTATCTTCAAAACGATTCGGCTGATCTCGTTTGTTTTTTTTTTTTACATTTTTAATCTGATCTTATCATTTTTCTACCTGCAGTCAAAGTTTCAAAAAAATTCAGGTCAGTGGAAATTTTGGTGCGCAGAACCCGTCCTTGATTTACGAGCTGTGAAATGGTATTTTTCTTGTTCAAAGTACTACCAGTACAGATCGGAACACATGGATGGAGGGTGAAGACGGCTTCTCCACACCAGCTCTCTATCAGGACGCCACGTTGTTTCCAGCATGCGTGGAGGCAGGCAGAGCTGGCGGCAGAAACCTCCAGGGTGAATTGACCAACAAGCAATCGACTCTAAAGGAGGAATAGCTAATAAGATGGTGGCAAATGCTATTCGCGGCCCGGATAAGTTAGCATGATAAAGCAATACGAGGTGGTGATTTGTTAACTCCAGCACACCTGAACTGAACACTTTTAAAACTCAAAAACTATCGACCAGTGACACGAATGAAAGTTAGTATCTTAAAAATATTCACATTTTTATCATTTCTACGGAGACAAGTTTTTTCACAAAACGCCGGTTAACTGTCATTTTAAGTAAGGGCATTTTATTGGCGCACTGCAGAAAGATGATGCAAGCTAGTGACCTTGACCAGTAACGCGGTGGAACACCGTCGAGGTACAGTTATGGAGAATTCGAAAGTTTACGTAGACAGGTACACAAATAACTGCTTTTGGAATTTTCTCACAAAAACCTTGCGATATCTTGTACAGGCGCCGGATCCAATCCTCTACGTAAAACTTGTAAAATATCTGTGCGATTCATAATGTAGCAATGAACCCATTAGTGTAATTGATGCATTGCCATTTTATGCAGGATACTGTTCGGAATGGAAGGAGGATAATTTCAGATTGTTCTGAAAGAGTAAAGGCCAATCTAATCGGTGGCCGTTGACCAAGCCAAAGGTCTGAACAACAGTGACGGGTGAGTCTGAACCCGATGGTGAGCGTAATGCGA
>JAHPZR010037724.1:0-10000 GCA_019787425.1 Platygyra sinensis
ATAAAACTTGGTGAGGCCACGCCGTGATGAGCTATTACTATCCTACTTTTATTTGTTTTTGTTCTGTCTTCTTTTCAGTTTTTCAGGGGGGTCCTATTTTGGGTCTCGATTACAAAAACTCATAAGAGAGGTAACTTTCGCGTGCATAACAATAAGGTAGAAAGCTCAGCATTTGTAATGGTATAGGATTTTGCACTAAGAATATATGTTTTAAATGCTTTATGGCTTTTAGGGGGATATATTATTGGGAATAGATAGATATGGCAACTAAATTTACTCAAATTTCGACCGCCCCTGGAAAACAACCAAAAATAGCCCAACTTCAAGAATCATAAATTTTACCTGTAGTCTTATGTAAGAATCGAGACACACTTCAAATGAGTTACCTGAAAGGCATTCTCGATCCAAAACAGGATGATTTGCCTCGTTTTCCTGAACTCATTAGTATGCACCACTTTTGCCAAATGACCTATTTTTCATAAACTAATTTTGACTAAAAATCACTGTAAAATCAGTTTTTTTTTCCGCCAGCCTAGGATAATTATTAAAGGGAAAGGGAATGTTTTTATAAAATGTTGAAAGGGTTTGATTTTGTGTAAACGAAATAAAAGGAAAATAAAATAACTGTGATACCAGCCATGACAAACGCTTCTTGGCCAGCCTGATTGTGATACTTGTAATTAACTTTATATTCTAACCCAACTGGAAACTGATTGTAAAATATTTTTGTAACTTAATCTAATAATCACATCACAACAGAATGAGCGGGCATCTCGTTTTATTGAAGCATGGAAGCCTAAACCATTCCAAAAATTAGCATTACAGTTTACCAACTCCGAGAAATTACAACAGTAATAAAATTTAAAAAAAATAGGGTTTGAAAGAGATGCGCTCCTGAAATGGCTCTTGCATATACTTAACAAACCTAATAGTGTACTAGTGGGACACCTACCAACACGTTGAAAATACTTCAGCAGTATTTGCAACCTAATATACATACCCTTGTGAAAGCAACAAAAGCATTACAACATATGTATATATTCTAATCACACTTAAACCGATTGTAAAATATTTGTAACCAATCTAATCAATCACATAAGAACAGAATAGGAGCGGGCATCTCATTTATTGATGCCCGCGTTCGGGGGGGGGGGGGGGGGAAAAAATAAAAATGGCAACTAAATATGTCAAACCTTCCTCGGACACTGAGAGAAGAGAATCTTAGTTTGTCCTTAATATAACCGTCTTTAGCTTCATCCGTTTTTCACCTTCCATGACACTTTAAAAACTTGATCACTGGACACTGTGTGTAGCGGCCATGGAAGCACCTCCCGCCCCTAAAATTTATGTAACCAAATATATTCTCGGATAACCTAATTCAACAAACGCCTTTAAAACCTAGTTTCTCTCATTCTAGAGTACTCACACAAACCCATACTAAGCAAACTATAAGTAGAGCGTAGCCTTATGAAAATACAAAGAGCGAGGAAAGGTAATGAAGACGACGAAATCAAAATTTAGTTAGCAGAAACGTATCTTTGCGAAGCAGACTGAAAAGGATAAGAAAACGTTTGCCCTCGTTTTTGCCAAGAAGATGTATGGCACCATTTCTATAAACATCCGTTTTACTTTTTATCACATAAATTCTTGACAAGAGAATCGCAAAAACATACATTTGCAACAACGTAGGCTAACTAACACTCATTATAGTCGGAAGAAAAGCGGTAATAGGGTGGTTACGCAAATGGGTGGCTAACCGAAGATCAGAGAGATTAGCATAAGGGCCGGCAAACCTAATTACAAAATATCTAGAATCATAATGGGGGGGTAATGGGTTCTTTTCTAGAAACAGGTTTTCGCAAGAACCTCTCTTAGCTGCCTCAAGCAAGTTCACTTACCAATTTGGAATTGGCAGGGACTTTGGGAAAACCAGTAAAAAGTTATGAGCCCGAATTAATATCATAGCAAGCCAGACCGCAGGGAACACATTTAGGGGAAACCACACTGAATCGTGGACTCGTGTATAGTGAGCAAAGAGAAACTGATATCCTCGTCCAATGGCGAGACTAATACACTCAGTGGTAAAGGTGATAGGACCATTCCTGCAGTTTCTCGACAAAGCTCTTGAGTAACGCTCCGCGTCGTCGAAGGAGCCTTCGCTTCAATGTGTGTTGGCAAGACGTAGAGATCGGCTGGCTAACTTACGAAGCGTTGGAGTCCTTTTAGATGAGCAATCTTCAAAAGCAACAGCCGTCCCAGCCGTGTTAGAAACTATAAACGTAATAACCAAAATAATAATTCATGAGCAAAACGAAGTGAGCAAGTTCAAGTGGAACCATAAGAAGCTTCAATAATGGAAAGAGAGCTGGTCGACCAGGCGAAAATGGCTTACATACAGACAGCCCGTGGCGTAACTTACTTACTTAATCCTCTTCGTGCTATGTAGCACATAAGGCCATCACCAATGAAGAAAAATGCTGCCTGTCAGATGCCCAGCATTGAACCTGGCTCCAGGTCCAACCAACGTCTCTCATTTCTTTCTCCACCGATCTTCTCCATGTCAGCTTAGGGCATCCTCTTTTCCTCTTCCCTGCAGGAGTCCATCTCATAGCAACCCCTGGGGATAGCATTCAGGGCCATTCTGTTAATGTGTCCTATCCAGCGCGATCTCCTCCTTTTGATCTCAACTGACGAGTGGTGCTGTATTTGTTCTGCGGTAAAGTTCTTCATTGGAGATGGTTCTTGACCAAAAAAATCTTAAACACGAAGACTCGCTATATAGGGGAAGGCTCCTCCCCTGTTTCAGCTCACCCGTTCTAATTAACCAAAATGGCGACCAACGGTCACAATAAAAGAAAGACAGATATGCTGAGAAATGTTGCTTACTGGTGTATTTACCCGTAAAAGATGCTGATCATCAATTTTGCTTGTCTTTTTTAATGTTGTCCAAACATATTTCCGACAAAAACTGTCAACATAAGCGAAATCGCCATCGAGTTGTAGTCCATTTTCAAATTTCGCGCCTCTTGCAACATCAGCCCTTGTCTCCCTTGTTCCAAACCCTGCCTTCCCTCGGTTTCTTGAGCCTTCTGCTTCTTGAGAGTTAAAGCAAGCGATTACCCTGGTAATATATGCCAAAGGGAACAATTGTGCATGTCTGAAGATTACACAAAACATATTTCGCAAGATGGCGATGGTGTTGAGCAACGAATGCTACCAGTTTTGCCGTCATTCAGCATTATTTGTAGCAATCATTGCTCAACATTTCAGAAAGAGCTTAGGTCAAATCTGTCCTGCGTATTTTGGGAGTCATGGCTGAAGCAAACGTTTCAAATGCACCCAAGAAGAGGCGTTCAACTGGCGAGCAAGGCATCCAGTTTTCACTAAATGTTGAATTGCCCGTAACCAGGAAAGCAGACTTCTTGGAATGAAGTATTATTATTATTATTATAATTATTATTAACTATAGTTTTAATTCCCTTTCATACTTACTGTACAGGTAGAGGTTATACAGTTCAGAAATATTTGTAAATTGTATTCATCTATTGTTTTTGATGTTGTTGTCTTAGTGTGTTATCACTGATGCGAGACACGACTCTAGCAGATCCGCAGCACATACCACTGTTTCAGCTCTGTCCTTTACGTAAGCGGTGTCTAATTCATTTATACTGTACTGTGTGTTGTTATTTGGTGGCATTTGTGGTAACTTACATGTACTTTGATTGTGTTATTCATAACCCTGTGCCAGAACCAAAAAGGTTGTTAGAGTGTTGAACTGGAGCAGGGCATCAGATGTTTCTGCTGTGAGTCGGGAGGTTCCCATGACTAAGGAGCTATTGACATTTATCATAGAGGACCAAGGTTTGTCAAGTTAATATACACATGTGGACTCATATGGAAATAATAATTTTTGTCACACTGCATTTTCTTATTGCTATATTTCCTCTGCCAGGTTTTCATGTCTCAGAAGTGGCTCATGACTTTGTCCTGCAGCTGAAAACATGGATAGTCTCCAAAGGGATGCTGAGCTCTTTTGATTCGTGGCATGGTAAATGCCTTGTTTTCCTTTGCATGAACCTTTATTATTTTTTTTTTCACCTGTTATAAAGGAAAGTGAATTTGTATTTTTGCCTTACAATTAATAAAAATGTATCATTGACAGGGGCCAAATCAATAACCAAAGCCATGAAAAAGGTGGCTTCTGGTCCACAGAGGGATGAAGGTACCAAGTGGTTTTCAGAATTAAGTGACAAAGGTTCGTGAATAACAGTTATTTTTTTGCTTTTCCTTAGGTATGACATCTACAATTTTATTATCAATCTAAATTTATTAATTTTGATAAGAGTACTGTTTCTCCTCATTTCCCCATTTTGAGCACTATTTTACTTATCATCAGTTAAAAGCACAAGGACTCACATGTACTTTTGCATGAAGAACAGTCCAGCAAGTGAGGATGACTTTCGTGAAGACCTGTTAACAGTCATAGACCACTACCAGGTAAAGAGAAATTTCTAGCTTCCATCCAAAAGAGCCTTAGCTCATAAATCCCATAAACACCATAGTGCAATAATTGTTTACACTGGGTCACTCAGGCATTAATACATTATTAGAAAGAGTATTCCAGTTTCATGTGCATATATTATCTGAACAGCTTGCTGCCACTCAACAGGGCAACCATAACAATTGCCATGAAGAATCACGGTGTAAATCAGAAGGGTATGTTATGAGCAAGAAGTTGCTTACTGAGGCAAGGGCGATAGCTGCATACAAGAAGGCCATAACTGGAACAACTATCTACCGACATGCTGCTGATTACATGCGGGTAACACACTCATGCTCTTGGACAGTTGTACACGTTCCTCCTTTATTTTCACCAGTGAATAGCATACTTGATTAGTAATCACAACAAGTTTTTGTGCCTTCAAAGTAAACAGTTGTCTATATTTCATGTTCCCATTTTTCCAGTGTAGAGAAACATTCTGGATTGAGACACTGCATACTGTGATGCTAATTTATGTTCCAAAGAGGATCCACTTCGGGGATGACACATACAACATGCGTGTGGAACTAGCTGTACTTGATTGGGTAAGAATTTTAACTGTGATTATTCACAGCCAAAAGGGAACATTCTTGTAAGTTATATTCCTGTTGATATTTTCTTGCAGAATGAGAATGTGAATCGAGAGGTATCATCGCTTCAGATGTACCAACATGCTCGACACCCAAACTGCCTAGCAGAGACAAGGGTGCTGCTGGAGAAGAGATTCAATTTTAGAGTAGTCATTTGGTCGCAGTTTTTTGGGCTAAATAATTGATTTGATTTAATAAAACTAATAATAATAATAATAGTAATAATAGTAATAGCAATAGCAATAGCAATAGCAATAGCAATAGCAATAGCAATAGCAATAGTAATAACTGTTTATTAAATGTTTGTTCACAAATCTATATGAAAAGTGACAAGGAGATAAACGAGGTTATCACTTTTTAGTTTATCTCCTGATAATAAAATACCTTCATAAATTATTGACATCTGTCTAAAATATTGTTATATACATAAATATCCCTGGATACTCTAGTGGCTGAGGTGTTATGTAAGCAAATAGTGGAACCAGAGAATTAACTCTGAAGTGTAAATTATAGTGCTACTTAAACCCATGAATAACCCACTGGGCGTTAGCCCTAGTAAAGGGAAACAGGGAACCACATGAGGCAAAGAAAAAATCTTTTGACCTCGGTGGGAATCGAACCCACGACCTCCGGAATAGATCTACCGTTACTCTGCCGACTGAGCTACAAGGTCGCACAGAGAAAGTCGGGGACGATTTTAGATGGTGAATCGCGGCGAAGAGAAAGTAAGGGTACATATGAATGTTGTGCCGCGTAGCACTGGGAACACAAATAGTGGAACCAGAGAATTAACTCTGAAGTGTAAATTATAGTGCTACTTAAACCCATGAATAACCCACTGTTAATTCTCTGGTTCCACTATTTGTGTTCCCAGTGCTACGCGGCACAACATTGTTATGTAAGCAGCCAGTTTACACAAGATTCACTCTACTCGGATAGCAAAGTATCAAGTACATGTTATGTGACACACACTCACACACTTTATTACCCATTCGAAATTACAATCAATTAAAAATATGATTTGATAAGTGTGAGGGCTCCGAGCTTCAAGAAGTATCTAAAGAGCTAAAAACACCAGGAAGCTGGTTTAAATAGTGTAAATTGAGTATTTACATCAGAGGTAACAGTAACATGGTTATGAAAATATACATTCTGGGTAAGCTATCACACACACACGGACACATGCAACACATACACTTACAACAATAATATACAAAGATGATAATAATTATAATGACAATAATAACATTAATCTATGTGTAATGTATGGAAGATAATACTAATTTTTATAGCTAAATATAGAAAGTGATATTTTTAGTTTAATGTCATTGATATAATGAAAGATATAGACTTGATATTATATATATTTACATATATTTTCCCTTTTCTCCCTTAGTAATATTCAATTTTGACCTTTCCTATGTTTTGTTAATTGGCCAAGTCCATACAACATGATTATTTTGTGCATTAGTTGTAATGTCATCAACACTTTGAAATAGTGGCCAGATGTCTACCGGCTTGCCTGAAAACCACAGGGTTATCCTTGGGGGGGGGGGGGGGGGGAGTGGGTGGGTACTCCCAGAAAAGTTGGGTGGGGTGTGCAGCCCATTTTCCAACACCCTTATCCTATTTATGACAGAAATCTGTGATATTCCCAACCCCATATATGTGACCTGGCCATAAACTCGAAACCGTATTTATCACACGACCATTACAGCAAAGTCCTGTTTCAGACCGGCATTATAATTGGTTCCCCAGTCCATAGCAATGTTAAATTACGGTAAACATAATTTGTGAAGGGTTTTTGTTGATTTTCCTTTCGATAACGATGACAAAGTGGCTTCTTGGCTTAGAAACATAGCGATATCGAGGCTGCAGTACCAAAACCATACCCTATTTATGACCAGAATGGCCAAAACCAGCTAAAATCGATGCCCTATTTATCACCAGAACAGCTGAAAAACCATATCCTTTGGGCCGCACATACCTATATAGCCCACCCCCCTCCATACCTTCAGGAGGGTGATATACCAAGAACTTTGACAGAAAGTGATCTGCAAAATGTATGACTTACAGTTGTTGTTGAACGTAACAGGGTCGCAAAAAGGTATAAGGGATCGGGGATCACCCTGGTATCTGGGATCACAGCCTCGGGATCTGGTATTGCAAGTGATGGAATCAGGATCAGTAAACTTTAGTTGGTGTCAAGGATCAGACTTTGTTGTGTTTTGGTAATCAGGGATCAAAATTTGGTGCATAAAAAAGTGGGGTCACATACGAAAAAATTATAGCTCGTTACGACCCTGCCAAACCTGTTTTGGACTTTTAGTGTATGTTTTTCAATAGACGCCCTTAGAAAGGGTGAGGGAAGGAATGACTGATCTCACTCCCTTTTATGGCCCATGTAGGGAATCCCAGGAGGGTTGGGGAACCTTGCTCGAACATCTTTGATGACGCATTTGGGCATCCTTTCGCGGACAGCATCTATGCGATCCCCAAGTTCCACTTTACGAGCTATATATACTGGGTCCTGCCAGAGACCGCATTTCTTTAGGGCCCTTAAGTATGTTTTGTATTCCTTTCTCCTCCGGACGTGGTTTTGTATATGCGCTGCTCTGATGCCTCGGTGTTCCTGACTGTCGGTACTCACATAGGGAGTTTGCCGACAACAAATGCACATTGTAGGATCAATATGCTCCTCTTCTGCTGTCGAGACAATAAAAGGAATATGTTGCTCTTCTAAACAAGAGTAAACTTGAGGTCATGATTGTTTGTGGCTTGTCTCAATCATGTTATTTCTCCCTATGTTGTGAATTCAATTACTGCTGCCATTGTCAAAAGTATCAACCCAGGAATGGTTAATTTTTTCTTTTATCAGGTCTCTGCCAAATATTTTGTTCTAGGACCTTGCTAATACAAGTAACTTATTTTCTTTGTCAGGACTCAATACATCTTGTGTAACGCAATCCATGCTCGATGCTATCTCAATATAAATAACATCTCCTAAATCGGACCTGGATGGAGCCAACGTCTGATTCTTTTCCGTACTTATCCCGGCTAACTTGTCCTTTGTATTAGTTGGTGATATAAGCGAGTCAATTCCATCCGAAAACTCTGAATTTTTTACCTTTAGTGTATTTATTGACCGTAATAAGTAATTTGCATGTCAATGGTGGCGGCGAACACGGAGAGGCAACAATTGATATTGTATTCAAACGGTACGTAAATTGTATTCAAAGCGGATGGGAGGGTAATATATACAACTAAAAGAAAAACGGCTTTTTACCGTTTGCTCGAGAATTGCCTTCTCGTGTGGCTTGCACGCTTTCTTCTGCCTCGCTGGGCTGTTGTGGCGGTTGAAGTTCGGCCCGCGCTCACGCTCTTGGATTTCCACTCGGTCTGTTTGATATTATATCCCCTTCACACTGGTTTACAAAAGCGACAAACATTTCAACATCGCCTTTCTTTATTTTTACGACCATCTGCAAGGAGAAATTAGGAAAACAATAACATGGTCTTTCTTCTCAAAGCTACTCGGAGCACAAAGCGGATCAATTCAAATTTCAAATTTTGCGCCAAAAGCATTCAATAGTGGAAAACATGTATGTACAAACCTCAACATATTCTTCCATTGTGGCGAGGATTGTTTTGTAGCTGTAAAGGCAAGCTAAATGTGCGGATAACAAAAACCGGGACAAGAAAATTGCTTTGAATTTGATCTTTATTAAAATAGTTATTTTACAGAGGTCCGTATGCCATGACGGTTGAGTGACAACTGTTCTCGAGGTACCTAAGGTACCTCTCCTTATATAGCGCGTCTTCGTGTTTAAGTATTCTCCTAAGACATCTTATTTGAAATACATCTATCTTGTGGCATACAGATTGTGGGACCTTCCAGGACTCTGCGCCATATAGAAGGACTCCAAGAACGTTGCTCTTGGAAATGTTTAGTTTAGTTTTGGTGCCAATCTGTGAAGACCTCCAGATGTTCCGAAGTACCGCAAATGCCCCCTCTTGCCTTTGATAGTCTGTGTGGCGTAAAAACGGACAATATTCATGTACTGGCAAAAAAACTAGTGCATCTGTCGTAAACTGTCCCAGCGGCCCACCAGCCAACTTGAGCGGCCAAGCGGCCAAGCGGCCCACAATTCCACATCAACCTATACTGATTCCCGTAAAGCAACGTCGAGCAACAGAAGAAGCAGTGGGGTACTAAAATTCTCTGATCCAAAAAGGGAACTCTTGTTCCCCAAGGAGAAAAACATCCTTACCATAGAGACAATATACAACAAATGACTTGAAAACACCCCCACGTTCGACCAAAAGGGGCCAGTAATGGGCTGAGGGCCAATAAGGAACCTTCTTAACTAAGGAAACAGGTGGCACAAGCCAACATGTTTCGCCGACCCAACTAAAGGCGAGTGAATCGATGCCCAAGGAATCTGGATTAAAGTACTTGGAATAGAACCTGGGAACCTTGCGATTTTTGTAGCTAGCAAAACAGTCTAATGAGCAAGGGCCCCAAACAGAGTCGAGCACCAAGATATGCAAGTACTCCTTCATACTACCGGAATGAGCAATCGAATCAACTGCTTGGTTATCAGTAAACCACTTAACTTCGCAGCCTGAGAGAAGGTGTGCAAAACTTTTCAGAGCAAAACTGACGCAGTGAAGTTCTCTCCAGGTAGAGTTCTGGTTCATCTGTAATGAATCCCAGTTCATATGGGAGACAGGTGTATCATCAATTGCAATAAAGGCAGCACAGCCAGTAGCGCTAGCATCTGAATAGACAATGCGAGATGGCTTACAAACAATATTGAGAAAAGACCTAGAATTAAGGCTAGAAATGTTATTCTTCCAGAACTCTAAC
>JAHPZR010037724.1:17500-20105 GCA_019787425.1 Platygyra sinensis
GGAAGGTCCCACAATCTGTATGCCACAAGATAGATGTATTTCAAATAAGATGTCTTAGGAGAATACTTAAACACGAAGACGCGCTATATAAGGAGAGGTACCTTAGGTACCTCGAGAACAGTTGTCACTCAACCGTCATGGCATACGGACCTCTGTAAAATAACTATTTTAATAAAGATCAAATTCAAAGCAATTTTCTTGTCCCGGTTTTTGTTATCCGCACATTTAGCTTGCCTTTACAGCTACAAAACAATCCTCGCCACAATGGAAGAATATGTTGAGGTTTGTACATACATGTTTTCCACTATTGAATGCTTTTGGCGCAAAATTTGAAATTTGAATTGATCCGCTTTGTGCTCCGAGTAGCTTTGAGAAGAAAGACCATGTTATTGTTTTCCTAATTTCTCCTTGCAGATGGTCGTAAAAATAAAGAAAGGCGATGTTGAAATGTTTGTCGCTTTTGTAAACCAGTGTGAAGGGGATATAATATCAAACAGACCGAGTGGAAATCCAAGAGCGTGAGCGCGGGCCGAACTTCAACCGCCACAACAGCCCAGCGAGGCAGAAGAAAGCGTGCAAGCCACACGAGAAGGCAATTCTCGAGCAAACGGTAAAAAGCCGTTTTTCTTTTAGTTGTATATATTACCCTCCCATCCGCTTTGAATACAATTTACGTACCGTTTGAATACAATATCAATTGTTGCCTCTCCGTGTTCGCCGCCACCATTGACATGCAAATTACTTATTACGGTCAATAAATACACTAAAGGTAAAAAATTCAGAGTTTTCGGATGGAATTGACTCGCTTATATCACCAACTAATACAAAGGACAAGTTAGCCGGGATAAGTACGGAAAAGAATCAGACGTTGGCTCCATCCAGGTCCGATTTAGGAGATGTTATTTATATTGAGATAGCATCGAGCATGGATTGCGTTACACAAGATGTATTGAGTCCTGACAAAGAAAATAAGTTACTTGTATTAGCAAGGTCCTAGAACAAAATATTTGGCAGAGACCTGATAAAAGAAAAAATTAACCATTCCTGGGTTGATACTTTTGACAATGGCAGCAGTAATTGAATTCACAACATAGGGAGAAATAACATGATTGAGACAAGCCACAAACAATCATGACCTCAAGTTTACTCTTGTTTAGAAGAGCAACATATTCCTTTTATTGTCTCGACAGCAGAAGAGGAGCATATTGATCCTACAATGTGCATTTGTTGTCGGCAAACTCCCTATGTGAGTACCGACAGTCAGGAACACCGAGGCATCAGAGCAGCGCATATACAAAACCACGTCCGGAGGAGAAAGGAATACAAAACATACTTAAGGGCCCTAAAGAAATGCGGTCTCTGGCAGGACCCAGTATATATAGCTCGTAAAGTGGAACTTGGGGATCGCATAGATGCTGTCCGCGAAAGGATGCCCAAATGCGTCATCAAAGATGTTCGAGCAAGGTTCCCCAACCCTCCTGGGATTCCCTACATGGGCCATAAAAGGGAGTGAGATCAGTCATTCCTTCCCTCACCCTTTCTAAGGGCGTCTATTGAAAAACATACACTAAAAGTCCAAAACAGGTTTGGCAGGGTCGTAACGAGCTATAATTTTTTCGTATGTGACCCCACTTTTTTATGCACCAAATTTTGATCCCTGATTACCAAAACACAACAAAGTCTGATCCTTGACACCAACTAAAGTTTACTGATCCTGATTCCATCACTTGCAATACCAGATCCCGAGGCTGTGATCCCAGATACCAGGGTGATCCCCGATCCCTTATACCTTTTTGCGACCCTGTTACGTTCAACAACAACTGTAAGTCATACATTTTGCAGATCACTTTCTGTCAAAGTTCTTGGTATATCACCCTCCTGAAGGTATGGAGGGGGGTGGGCTATATAGGTATGTGCGGCCCAAAGGATATGGTTTTTCAGCTGTTCTGGTGATAAATAGGGCATCGATTTTAGCTGGTTTTGGCCATTCTGGTCATAAATAGGGTATGGTTTTGGTACTGCAGCCTCGATATCGCTATGTTTCTAAGCCAAGAAGCCACTTTGTCATCGTTATCGAAAGGAAAATCAACAAAAACCCTTCACAAATTATGTTTACCGTAATTTAACATTGCTATGGACTGGGGAACCAATTATAATGCCGGTCTGAAACAGGACTTTGCTGTAATGGTCGTGTGATAAATACGGTTTCGAGTTTATGGCCAGGTCACATATATGGGGTTGGGAATATCACAGATTTCTGTCATAAATAGGATAAGGGTGTTGGAAAATGGGCTGCACACCCCACCCAACTTTTCTGGGAGTACCCACCCACTCCCCCCCCCCCCCCCCCAAGGATAACCCTGTGGTTTTTCAGGCAAGCCGGTAGACATCTGGCCACTATTTCAAAGTGTTGATGACATTACAACTAATGCACAAAATAATCATGTTGTATGGACTTGGCCAATTAACAAAACATAGGAAAGGTCAAAATTGAATATTACTAAGGGAGAAAAGGGAAAATATATGTAAATATATATAATATCAAGTCTATATCTTTCATTATATCAATGACATTAAACTAAAAATATCACTTTCTATATTTAGC
>JAHPZR010037726.1:0-30469 GCA_019787425.1 Platygyra sinensis
AGATTACAAAATCTGCTGTTTCGCACGCAAAACGAAAATACAGCTTAACTCTGGATAATTTCAGCCTTAATATCCAGCAACTGGTCCTAAGTTACATTCTTTATCCTTGCAAATGTCCTGATGTGCATCTCCAACGGATTTTGGCCCAAGTTTGACCAAATAAACATTGTTCCCATCGGCAGCCATTTTTTGTCGAGACAGTTAATTCGCTAACTTGACAAAACCCTCCTGAGGGGGGATATGACGAAAAGAGCTGAGAAATGGCCTGTAATTGGCTGATGATGACATCATCTGGTGACAACAATTGGCCGAGTGAGTCGGAGTTTGGGTCTACTCACCGACAAAACTAAAAAAAACAAGAAGTTTAAAAAAAACTTAAAACCGCGCCTTTTCAACTCTTTTGCGCTCACAAAAACATCACCTAATATTTAGCAACAACGTTTTGCGAGAAAACATTACTCGGAAACAATTTAAAAGATGGTTAGGACTTGTTTCCATATCTCAAACCGCCCTTGGATACCTTGTGATGCGTACACAAAGTAAATACTGATTATAGGCCTAAGCACTGAAAATACTGACTAGGGTTAGGGTTAATGCAAGGGGTTAATGGTTAGCTTCTTTATAGCGTTCGGGTTTTCGATATGGTACCGCGCTTTAAAACTCACGGTTACTCACACTGTCCGACTGCGCGTTTGTTATCTTTTTAATCTTTACGCAAGCGTTCAGCTCGTGAAACGTGATATAGTTACCGCCGTCATCTACTGTTACATAACAACCGACTTTAATTTACGCGAAACGTGACTCTCGCCTTTCAGCATATGAAGGTGTTATGTTACAAAGGGTTTGTCCTTTACTTAATAATTTTACAGCAGATAAATATATGTACATACAAACATATAAATAAATAGCTGCTGGAAGACCTAGCAACAGGAGTGAACTTCCCTGGTGATAAAGGCCACCAGAAACAATATATGTAAAACAAGAACATGAATAAAATATACATAATGACAGCTAGTATTATAAAACGAATAAAGTAAAATATTATGTGTTACAAAAATAATGCCGACTGAAATTAAATAACAATTACATTAAATCTCTACTATCAGTAGCAAAACAGTGGAGTCTTAGGTCTTTTTTCAACATTGATTTGTTATTCCCTCTTCCTAATAGATATAGGTAAATTATTCCAAAGACGAGCAACTCTAGGAAAAAAAGACGACCTAAATAATTCTGTTCTTGCATAGTTGGTTGTAAAAGTTAGTTCAGTGTTCCTCATAATATCGGGTTCATGCTCAGAATTATAAAACTGCAGATAATTAGAGATATCGAGGCCATGATAACTATGCAGGCATTTGAATGAAAAAAAATGAAGAGTAAATAGATTCGTCTAGAAGATAGCTACATTAGACTAGTCTTATTCAAACGTTCTTTGTAAGGAGGGGGGCGTAAGGGGGCCCCGAAAACCGCAAAACCGCACAGAAATACGCCAAAAAACCGCAAACCGCATCAGATTTTTTCCCGAATACCGAAACCGCACGTCCTCTTCGCTTTCATTTGCGACCTCGACGACCTCAGTTGCCATTGTCGCGCATTGAACCAAAGCAACGAGAACACGAGGCTGTACAGCTGTACGCCGGATTGGCCAAAACGGTTAATCACATTTAGTATTAACTGGAAAAGGCCGTAATTGCAGGGTTAAATTGTAAACTGATATAATAAACCCTGATGCGTTGTAAAACAACACATTTATCTCACGCTGCAAAACAACCGGATGCCGACAGTTCTCAGTAAAGAGTGTCATCATGGCAGACACTTTTTTTCACCGAAAACCGCCGACCTAAAGGTTGTAATAACCGCAAACCGCTTAGTGTTTTGAAACCGCAATACCGCGATTTAAAATAAAAATTACCACAAAACCGCACCAAAAATAACGCAAAACCGCATCACCGCAAACCCTTACGCCCCCCTCTGTAAGAAATCCTCTTCCCAACCATGAGCTTAGTCGCCCGACGTTGTACAGCCTCTGCCATATCGCTTAAATAAGCTTGATGAGTAGACCACACTTGAGAGGTGTAACGAGGTGAACATACAGCTTTTTAATAACATCAGCAATGACTCACGACAAACGTCAATAGACATTTTAGCCTAAATTTTAGTAAATTTTCAGTGTAATAAAAGTAACCGACCTCAATGCCTTGTTGTCTTTTTTATAGTCATCTTGCGTTTCAGCGCGATCCGAAACCTTTTAAGGTGGCTCAATAGGGTTATGCAAGATTACGAAGCGCGCGCCAGTGGCCTCAATCGAAAGTTAACATTCTCGTTCTTTTTGCCATTTTCCTAATCAAAGCTACTGAAACATAACAAACAAGGGCCAAAATTTGCTGTTCAACAGTCACCTCTGATATCAAGGCTTTTAGTCTCAAATTAAAACTACTCAAACATCGCCATTTTTTGACGTCTATTTGGCTTTGATTTCAATTTTCTTCAATTTCCTTCGGTAAAATTTTCTGATAAGCTCAAACCGGGTAGAGTATGGCAAGAAGAAACTTTTAAAATCGAAAAAAGTAGGGGTTGTCAAGGTAGTTTTTCGTTTTTAGCATTTTTGTGTTTTTTTGGCTGAGCGAAAACCTTGCCTTACAAATTTTTATGATAAATTGAAAGCAAGGAAAGCTAATAAGGAATAACTTCTCTGCCAAATCTTAAGGAATTTCACCGAAGGAAATTCGAGAAATCTGATAAGGATTTTTCTATTTTTTCACCTCAATGGCAATTACGTCGTCAGAATAGGAACTCGCCAAGATCGCTATGTGAGCATGCGCGAATTTTCGAACCACGCGGTTTTGTCGATGAGCAACTCGACAATGGCGGTCTCATCAAAATACACACAAGACCTTTTGGTCCAAATCATTTTCTTTACGTTTTCTTTTAAATGGTGTCTCTGTTTCTACTTCTGAGCTGTAATTTGAGCTATATTGCTGACTTGTTTGCTGCTTTGCATGAGCTTGCGTCAGCTAGCGCGCGCACATTACTAAAGCTCGCATCATCGGTGCGCGCGCTCTTAAAACCCTATTTAGCCACCTTAAGCGATTTGTCGCTTTTTGAGTCCTCTCGTAAGAAGAGTAAAAACTACATTCTTGGTTTTAAAGTCACTCCTCAGTCTCGAAGAGAAAAAAAGACACTTAAAGCATGCCAGCCGCCCCAATTCCTCCACAGAATCATAGCACAGGGTTAAGCGCTCCGTTCCAGTAAAATTTCAAGCCAAATTCATCTCCACAGCGCACACTACAAAGCTCTGGAAGTTTAGTATATTGACGGGTCCACAGATCATAAGTTGCGTGATCGATTCCACAGCGAAAGTGAACAGTACAAGTTGCTTGATTCAATGATTATATTCTTTGCACAGCGTGTTGTAATCCGAGAGGTTTGTTTACGTCTGAGGAAAAAAATACCTTGACCTTTCAAACGAATATAAATTTACATATGTTTAAAAGGGTTTAGGCTAAGTTTTAACTTTTTTTCCCCAGAAAATTCCATCATTGCTTCTAGCGAAGTAAACACGATCTTACATTTATCACCGTCAGCGTGTTCCATAGCCAGACGTAATACCGTTATAGCGCATTGAATATTCCCTTCGAAAGTGAAGAGAAACAAAAATTCCAGATTACAAAATCTTCTGTTTTGCACGCAAAACGAAAATACAGCATAACTCTGGATAATTTCAGCCTTAGTAGCCAGCAACTGGTCCTAAGTTACATTCTTTATCTTTGCAAATGTCCTGATGTGCATCTCCAACGGAGTTTGGCCCAATTTTGACCAAATAAACATTTCTCACAGACGGCCATGTTCCAGGCCATGTTCTGTCTCAATAGTTAATTTGCTAACTTGACAAAATGGTCCTGAGGGGGGATACGACGAAAAGAGCTGAGAAATGGCCTGTAATTGGCTGATGATGACATCATCCGGTGACAACAATTGGCTGAGTGGGAGTTTGGGTCTGCTCACCGACAAAACGAAAAAAAACCAAAGGCAGAGCAAGAAACCGCCCAGCCTACGGCTGCGCGGTTTAAAAAAAAAAAAAAAAAAAAAACCGAAGGCAGAGCAAGAAACCGCCCAGCCTTCGGCTGCGCGGTTTAATAAACCGCGAGCCGAGCAAGAACCGCTCTGCCTACGGCCGCGCGGTTAAAAAAAAAAATAAACCGAAGGCAGAGCAAGAAACCGCCCAGCCTCCGGCTGCGCGGTTTAATAATTAACCCATACGGAGAGCCTGTTTGCAGGCTAAAGATGGTGGGAAAGGAGAATTTTCAAAATCGTCGAAAGGAGGGCCCTGGGGATGAGGTTGGGCAGCAGCCTCGATCTAAATCACTGATCGTATGTCTCTACTACGTCACGGGTCCGTCATGGAGCCATCGCAGGCTTTGAATATCACTGGTCCCTGACCGTCACGGGGTTTACTAATGGCGGATCCCAAGCTAGAAACTTAAAAATAGCGAAGATATTTGTTTACAAACACTGTTTTTGTTATTTAAATGTTGAAAACGTTAAACCAAAGAATTCTTTGTTTTACCAGCCAATAGTTCTCTGGTTGGCATATTAATAACAATAGGTGACGTCACTGATATCTTTGCTATTCTCCCACGCTAGGGAAAGAAAGAGACTGCTCGCAGTCTAATAATCAGCCGATGAAATGGGTGCGCAGGGAAGATCAGGTGGAAGAGATTTAAACTTTCAAAAACAGATAAATGGGATGAGCTTTCGTTTTTGCTGACAGCTGTCACGCAATCAGTTTTGTTTCGTTGCGTGATTTCCAAAATCCACGGGCACAAGCAAAATCAAAATGAACGAGATTACAACTCTAATGTTGTTATTATCTGCTGTTGCTCTTAGCAAAGCTTCACCCTTGTATCATCTAGTTGGATTGCCGAGCATAGGAACAAGTCATGGACTTGTGTATGTAAAAATTGGACGAGAACTGACGCGAAGGGGTTACAAATACACGCTTGTTGTTCCAACTTGGCAAGAAAATGACCTCAAAGAAAGTTTAGCTGGGCTTGAAGTGAAATCTTACGATACTCCAATAACGGGCGAAGATCTAGAAAAGGTGATACTGAAAGAGGCAGAGGGGAAGCTTAATATTACCGAAAGGAATGATTTTTGGAAAACTTCTTGCGAGAGTTTGCTGAAAAACAAAGATCTGTTGGAGAGCTTTAACGGACACGTGGACATGGTTGTTTGTGACATTACAAGTATTTGTTGTGCGATAGTGGCCGACTTTTTCAAAGTTAATCGCGTGGATTTGGCACCTATTGGATTTGTCGACCCATATGTGAGCTTTATTCACAATTTTCCCTCCCCCGTCGCTTACGTTCCACATGGAACTGTGAAACTTCCCAAGAGATTAGCATTCGTTGACAGACTACAAAACCTGTTATTGTACTGCATTGGTTATGTAATGCACGAATTCGTTTTCATGCCACCATTTGAAGATCTTTGGAGATCTTACGTGAAGGAGAGTAAATTTTCAAGTCTTAACGAGGTCTTCAGAGCCACAGGCATTCTTCTGATTCCCAATGATTTTGCTTTGGATTTTCCTAGACCTTTTGGATCTCACGTGAAAGTCATTGGCCCCATACTGCCAGACCCGCCTAAGCCACTTCCAACAGAAACACAGAATTTCATCACTCAAGGAAAGATCAAAGATTTAGTCCTTGTTTCGTTTGGTACTGTAATATCAAACTTTAAGTCAGATTTTGTAGAGACTATAACCTCCGGGCTGGCTCACGTCCCTGCAAAGGTCATTTGGAAGTTCAAAGGTCAATTACCTCAGAATGTCAGTGCAAATATCAGAATTGTTCCATGGATGCAGCAAAATGATATCTTAGGGCACACAGCTACGAAGGTGTTTTTTACACACGGTGGTTTAAACAGTGTTCTTGAAGCTGCATATCATGGCACTCCTATGGTTGTCTTACCATTATTTGGCGACCAACCTGCAAACGCAATGAAAGTACAGGAGGCGGGTATTGGCATAATACTGGACTTACAAGATCTGACTCCCATCCAGGTTACAAATGCCATAACTGAAGTCATCCAAAATCCCAAATACAAAGAGAATGCAATGAAAGTGTCGAAACTGATACGTCACAGACGCATAACTCCAACTGAGGAGGCCTGTGATTGGATTGAATATGGGTTACATAATAATGCTGGATTGCATTTAAGAAGTCAAGCTGATAACCTATCTTTTTTCCAGCTGTATCTCCTAGATGTGTTGTCTCTGATCAGTGTGGTAATTCTCTGTCTCATAATTTTGTTGTATTATTGCCTGAAGTATTGTTTAATGCATGTAGTGCAAATGTGTTTTAAAAAGCTCAAAACTGAGTAAGGAGAAACTTGGTAAAGTTTGATCTAGGTTTGAAGTCGTTGTGTCTAAAGTAATCTCAAGGGAAACATGTTTTCAGAAAAATATCCATACTCGCCACATGCGGAGTCAATGGAAGAAGCTATGAAATTTAACTCTGACTCATTTCCTGTCATTTCTTGTGCAAAGGTAGTCGAGGGAGACTGAGTGAAATTTGTCAGGGACATAGGAAAGATTATCGGAAGGAAAAAAGGAGAGAGAGAGAGTCCTCTCTCCTCCCAATGACCCTTACCATAATTTAGCCTACGTGTAGCTGTATCCTCCCCCCGAGGACAAACAGGAGGGAGGGTATGTTCCCTTGCTCCTGTTTGTCCTCGGGGGGAGGGTACGGCTACACGTAGGCTAAGCACAATGCTCCTCTCTTTATAAATATGTTAAATGAACTCTCAAGTGATAACTGGGGACCAACTTAGTGACAGTTAAAGCAACTAAAATTACTTATTTACTTAATTTAGTTAAATTTGTTTTTTTACACTATTTTATAAAAAAAGAAATCATTGACCATAAATCTGTGATGAATGTGAATTGTTTCATAAAAATAACTACAGATCAAGAAATCAAATGAAACTGGTATCCCTTTAAATTTAATATTATTATAAATTATGATATAAATTATTTTCTGATAAAATTGCCAATAAATAAATAATTTTAGACACTATGAAAACTGTTGTTTCTTATTCCCTAGTGACATAAAACATTTTTCTCAAATGCTCATCATGTTTTATCACAATTAACTTAATACACGGCTTATGCTTCTTTATTTTTAAATGTAATATTTTCTTTCAGTGTTTCACTGGAAAATACACCACTCGAGTGGCATATTTTACATATCCCCAGTAGTGAAGATATAGATGATTTCACTGATGTATCAAGTTTGTCTCAATTTGTTGGTGTATGATCGAAACATCTTTGGGTCGGGAACATTTGTCTGGCCTTCGGAACAATTTAAGAAAATCTTTGGAAACTTGTCTGATATCTTCGGAAAATCGTCAAAAATGCCGTCATCAGTATGTCTGAATATGAATTTTATGTCCTCGTGACAAGAACTATATTGAGATGTTGTTCTTGCCACTCGAACATAAAATTCACATCTTCGCGCCACTGTGTAATACCCTTTAGTATATACCACACAAGTGAATAGTGTTTTTTTCGCGGGCGCTGATTGGCTAGCTTTGAGGTGATTAGCCAAGTACTATTCACCTCCGAGCAGCTGAAGAAAAACAAAATGGCTTTTTCGGTATATTGTCACCAATTAAGTTACTCTTTGGGCCGCTGGTTATTCATCTTGTGTGGTATACACTAAAACAATAATTATTATTCACCTCAGTGTTGGTGAAAGTGGCGGTGAATAATCACTTTGGTGAATAATTGAATCGCTTGGTGCAAGACAGGCGTAAGTGACTTTTTCGGGTAGAATTTTTTTCCTTCAAAAGTGCCTGAATTTTTGCATGTGCTTTTCAATTAAGCAGTAAAACGTTCCCTTGTTTTTTTCCGGCTGGTTTGCACTTTGCCTCTGAGAAAAACGAAGTCAAAATATCGAAGCATGCACAATGAACGCATTACAAAGTGTAACAAGAGCATTTCAGCCAAAAAAGAAAAAAATACAAGAGAATTTTTTTCAACTTAATTGAAAAGCACAATCAAAAATTCAAGAACCTTTGAAGGAAAAAAAAATTTACCCGAAAAAGTCACTTACGTACGCTATTATATTATGAGGAAGAAGAGAAGGACTGGGTTTGCTGAGCCTACTTATGCTTGGGTCAGCAGTATTCTACATGAAAGCAAAATATGGACGTCGGAACAGCGTCGGAGAGTGAACAACGAAGAAAAGTTAGCGGAGTAGTGATTTTGCTTGATCGACACAGGAGATGAAGGCAAAAATAAGATAAAAGCAGTTTTCAGTTTGCTCTTAAACTATTACCTTACGTACTGTGTGGAATGAGAAACCGCTTTAAACCAGTTCTGTCGTCTGCTCGTCGAAGTCGGCAGAACACATCCTCAGCTGCAGGCTCGAACTCAGAAGGAAATGCATCTTGTTCTAGTTCCCGGTCTAGCCCGGCTGTGGAGTCGCAGCTGGATGAGTCGACGTCCAAGGTCAAGGAAGGTTTGTCAGTGGTCTTTCTTGTTCTTTACATTAGGGAAAGATAAATGTGTTCATTTGGGTACACTTTAATGTGTACATTTTCAAATTGGGCCATTCCATTTTTTATCCGCATCCCCCCTATTGAAGGTCTTTATGATTCACCCCCTCAGAAAAGTAAACTTTTGAGCCCCTAAGAAACGAAGATCAAAGTGCCGACACACGTCCCCCTTCAGAATTTATTAAAAGATAAAAGGTGCCGACACAGTTACCCCCACAGAAATGGCCTTTAAAGAGCCCTCCTCTCCCCCTCAGAAATCCAGGTCCTTCAATGGGGGGGGGGGGGGGGGTGCGGATGGCCCATTGTACTTTGTTATAGTTGGTGTGAGACACAGCTTAAAACCGCTTGTAATTTAGTTTCCTCAGTTTGTAATATTATGGAACCGTGACTTTTAGAGTGGTAGTCAAATGCAACAGCCTCATTATTTAGTGATTAATCAAAGGCTTTATTCCTGTTTTAAATTCTCCGACATTGAGTTTTTCAGTAGTGCTTTTCTTATGCACCAGTCATTTGAAACCCCCGCACCTCCCAATTCGGGCTTGAGTAGGGCATTCACTTTTTATGCAAGTGAAAGTGAGTGATTAGTCCCCGGAGACAACAGTGAGTGGTGCTTTCCCCCTGCTCCTAATATTCCACACAGACATGGTACTCCGATAGTTTGTACAACAACTTATTGTTATCAAGCTTAACACACTGGTTAAAAGACACTGTTGGCAGCCATGAAGTAAAAACACTGACTTTTGAGCTGCCAGCAAATAAGTTGCAAAGGCTTGTCAATGCACAATGTATGTCAAAATTAATCTTTAATGTAGAAGCAGTTTCATTGATACTTCGGGATAAATTGACAATGAAACATAACAGACAACTACAATGTAGTACAGTAGTGTTAAGGCCTCTTCGTATGAGCCTGGTCAACTGGGCTGGCTCAGTTTCCGAGATCGCGCCTCGCCACTCTTTTCTTTGTGATAATATCGATGTGTTCATATGAGAGGCCGGGCTAGCCCAGTTACTGAGATCTCGGTTTTTGCGACTGAGATCTCGGTAACTGGGATGAAATTTTTCCCATATGAATACCCCAGCCGGGTGACTGGGTTGAAACATTTTAGACAAAATAGCTTCGCTCGCACTACATAGCAGCCAAAATGGCATAATTTTGGCGTTGTATGTATTTCTACTTTAGGAGTATGCAAATTAGCTTTATTAGTAAAGTTACATGTACAAGAGTCCAAAAAGCTATGACAGTCCAGACAGTCGTGAACAATACAAGTTTATGTTCCACCATTAATTTTGGTTGGGCTTCTTGAATTCATCCCGGTTGACTGGGCTGAAATTTCTTATATGAACACACCACAGAATTCATTCCGGTAACCGAACCAGCCCGGTTACTGGGCTCATATGAACAGGCCCTTAATCGCACAAATAATAGTAGAATTAAAATTGTTTCAACCGATTCAGTTAATTCACTTTGATGATTGCATACAATGTGATCACACTATAAAAGAATTGATTCGACTGATCAAAGGGCGTAGAAACCTGATACAATTCACATGCGCTAATCGTCGATCTAAGTCATCGTGAAATCAAAAGTGAAAATCAGTCCTGTCCAGATTGAGACGTACATTCCCCAATAACGAATAAAAATTATTGCGAGACAGTGGTACCAAATTATTATGTATTGTGATGGTCAATAAAATGTGTACAATTCAATTGTTTCAGAACAAAAAAGAGTACTCATGCAGATGACCAGGGGGTGACCGCTTATTCCCCCCGTAGGGGAAGCGAAGACCGTGACAACCAGCAAATTCCCTGCCTACCTGGGGACCAACATGGAGTGTATCTGAGGTGAAAGCCCCGCCAATCCCACATTAAGGCTTGAATGGGGAGGTGCGGGGGTTTCAAATGACTGGTGCATTACGTGTATACCTTCAGCTTTTCATATTGAAAATGTATTAATGCTGTAATCACAAGAGTTTTGAAGAATTTTTTTTTAATTTTCAAACTGAATCTATTAACAATATCTTTGAGCTTTTCTTCATATGGAGTAGTTTTCAATTGACGGTCATAAATCCAAAACAAAACCAATTACTTACCAACTAGACTACTTGGCCAATGGCTAACCAAGGTAAAACCCAAACCAAAGTAATTTTCTCTCTATATTTTTAGGTCTATATTATTAATCAGTGCTTAATTCATCTTAATTGCTGTTTTGTAACAGGGGTGGCTCATTCTGAATCATTAGTGTCCAACACGGTATCAGATCAAACTGATGGTGAATCAACAGTGTTCAAAACACCAACACCTTTGTCTTCCTCCTCTCCTGCTGTGGGATCCCAGAGAAGGTCGCGCATTAAGCCAGTTGTCACATCAGTGCCCCGCTCTCGACCAAATGCTGCGAGTAAAGATAAAGCAACATCTGAAGCTAAGTGTTTGTCTGGTGCATCTAGAAATGAGGAAAGTCACTTGCTTTCTCAAGACCCTACCTGTAATAAAGATGACCAGTTGTCAAGGAGGTTGGTGTTAGACGAACAAGATGAGCAATCAGATGTTGATACAGTCAGTAGTACAGGTTAGTTTAGAACGAAGTTCTTTTTTACAGCCTTAATATGAATAATGATAAAATCCATACCATACTGCTACTTTAGGTTCACAACTTGTGTTGAAAACATCTTGTCAGGAGACGGAGAAAGAAACAAGTAAAGAAAATGGTTGTCAGTAGCAGTAAGAGTTTAGCATTATGCTATGAAGGGGTCTTTTTATGAACCATAAATTTCTGGTTAAAAGAGGCAGGTAGCTTAAACCCAATTTATGGTTTTGTGGTGCCAAATAAGTGTTTGTGACCAAGTAAGCCATGGATCAATGACAGGCCTACCCACTAGATTCTCTGCAGGAATCATAGTACTTCTTTTGAAGAGTATCCCAAATTAATTTGCTATTGGAAATCTTAAACAGTGTTTTTCCCCGTAGTGTACATTGTTTTCTGATTTCCTAGATAGCATACACCAAACACAAATATGGTGGACTGAGTAGGTCAGTGCCAGGGAAAAGTTGAATGAAAGTGAGGCTAGAGGGGCCTCAGTGTTTTGTCTTGACAGTTGCTTCCCCAAAACAGTCTCAATCTGGTCTGTTTTATTTTGCTAAATTTTTGTGTTCTTGAATGCCATTAGAAGGGATAGAAATTGCTCAACATTGGGCACTAAAGGAAAATAGTGAATCCATGCAACTTGTTGAGATGAAGGAAGTGAGTTCATGATTGCCGCGGGAACTGAAGTTTGTTCGCCGCATTTTTAGTTTGAAAGATCTTGGAAAATTGTTTTATGTGGTGTGTGATGATTACCTTCCCCAAGGTAAAGGAAAGCTTCTCGTTAAAGACATCTTCTGTCTCAAAACAGTAAGTTGTTTATGACTAGGCATCCACTTTACTTGGACTGAATCGCACAAAGCAAATATTATTTTAGCATCACCAAGAAAATAAACTTCAACTGCTCCCGTCGTTGAAACCATTGAAAGTCTTGAGGCAAATGATAACGACTTGGAATTAAATGTGACAGCTTACACATTTTCAAAGACCCTCTAGCCTGAATTGTAGCGTACAAACTTTTACAGAATGTTTCCTTGGTGATCATGAACTCTGTTCCCTCTTCTCTTTTCCCTTCACAGGTGATCAGGGAAATTTAAAAAAAATACTTTCTCTCCTGGGGAAGATTTCACTCCCTTCTCGTGGTATCCAGACACACAAAAAGTTGTAGGCATGTGAAATAAAACCCACCACATCATCGATGAAGCAGCAGTGTCAAAACGAAACACGGAGCTCAACTAGCTTTTCTTTCATGTAGCTCATCGTAGGCACCAACTGATTGAGTGGTCTGCTATATTTGCATTTGATGTATAGATTATTTGTCGTGCTAATATTGGCCATATTTCTTCATTTATCCATCCTCTTGCAGCTTTACCAAGTGATGATGTTGTCAAGTCTCCCTCACTCAAGGAGAGAAACCAACAAGCTTTGTCAACTAGAGGCTCAACATTAGGAAGTTCTCCCACTCTTACAAACACTGAGCAAAGATCTCAGCCAGTAGCGCAAGATGCAGTTATAAAACCATCGCAAATACAAAATAAGAATTCTAACTCAGGCAATGCTCTGACACAACCTATTGACAGTGGGGCAACCCCTTCATTACTGCGTCGTAAGCGAGTCTTGCCAAATCTGGGGTCAGCCACAAGGAGACAGCGTTCTTCTGTGTCCAAAGAAAATGTTGACAAAAATCCTGATGTACCAGAGATAAGGCAAGAGGAGGTAGATGTGCCACACAAAGATCTGGGACACTCAAATGTAAGTTACTATTTAGTTACCTTACTCATGTACATACATTACCACTCAGAGATAAGTGAACCAAAATTAATGCTAAGAATGCATGAAAAGACGGCTTGATTCATGCTTCCATCATGTTTTGACTGCACTTTGTAGAGCATAGTCCTGGTGCTCCTCAAAGACAGGGACCTGGGCATGAGCCACATTTGATGTTTGCTCAATGTTGTAGTTGTAGTGTGTTCATGTTATATCCTCTCATCATTCACTGATGAGGATGTATTATTAAAACGTTCTCATGAGATAGACGGACTCTTATCTATGACAAGAGGATTTCACGATGAAGAAACCAGAGCAAGAGTCCCCCTTCGTCGAAAACCACACAAAGAACAGCGATATCGAACAATGTGCCTCGACTGCCATTGTTGTTTCTGCGTTACGACAAAACCCAACTTCAAAGAAAGGTTGCCGCGAGGAAAACACACAATGCCAAAACAGAGATGCCTGTACCCGGAATGCATAGTTTCCTCTGCAATGGCCTCACTTACCATGAGAACCAGAAGAACCAGAGAACCATGAGAACCACAAGAACCACAAGAACCAGAAGAATCACAAGAACCAGAAGAATCACAAGAACCAGAAGAATCACAAGAACCAGAGAACCAAGAGAACCACAAGAACCAGAGAACCACAAGAACCACAAGAACTACAAGAACCACAAGAACCACAAGAACCACAAGAACCAGAGAATCAGAAGAACCACGAGAACCAGACAAACCACAAGAACCAGAGAACCAGAAAAACCAGAAGAACCAGAAGAACCATGAGAACCACGAGAGACCAGAAGAACCACGAGAACCACAAGAACCACGAGAACTACGAGAACTATGAGAACCACTAGAACCACGAGAACCACGAGAACCACGAGAACCACGAGAACCACTAGAACCACAAGAACCATGAGAGCCATGAGAACCACAAGAACCAGAAGAACCACGAAAACCACAAGAACCACGAGAACCACAGGAACCAGGAGAACCAGGAGAACCAGGAGAACCAGAAGAACCACGAGAACCACGAGAACCAGAGAACCAGAGAACCAGAGAACCACGAGAACCACGAGAACCACGAGAACCACAAGGAACCAGAGAACCAGAAGAACCAGAAGAACCACAAGAACCAGAAAAACCACGAGAACCAGAGAACCACGAGAACTAGAAGAACCAGAAGAACCAGAAGAACCACGAGAACCACAAGAACCACAAGAACCACAAAAACCACAAAAACCACAAGAACCACAAGAACCACAAGAACCACAAGAACCACAAGAACCACAAGAACCACAAGAACCAGAGAACCACAAAAATAAGAGAACCACGAGAACCACAAGAACCAGACAACCACAAGAACCACAAGAACCACAAGAACCACAAGAACCACAAAAACCACAAGAACCACAAGAACCACAAGAACCACAAGAACCGCAAGAACCGCAAGAACCGCAAGAACCGCGAGAACCGCAAGAACCGCGAGAACCGCGAGAACCGCGAGAACCGCGAGAACCGCGAGAACCGCGAGAACCGCGAGAACCGCGAGAACCGCGAGAACCGCGAGAACCGCGAGAACCGCGAGAACCGCGAGAACCGCGAGAACCGCGAGAACCGCGAGAACCGCGAGAACCGCGAGAACCGCGAGAACCGCGAGAACCGCGAGAACCGCGAGAACCGCGAGAACCGCGAGAACCGCGAGAACCGCGAGAACCGCGAGAACCGCGAGAACCGCGAGAACCGCGAGAACCGCGAGAACCGCGAGAACCGCGAGAACCGCGAGAACCGCGAGAACCGCGCGAACCGCGCGAACCGCGCGAACCGCGCGAACCGCGCGAACCGCGCGAACCGCGCGAACCGCGCGAACCGCGCGAACCGCGCGAACCGCGCGAACCAGAAGAACCGCGTGAACCAGAAGAACCAGGAGAACCAGAAGAACCAGAGAGCCACGAGAACCAGTAGAACCAGTAGAACCAGTAGAACCAGTAGAACCAGAGAACTATAGAAAAAAAGGAACCAGGAGAAGATTTTATGTGACAAAGTCGAATAAGCGAAATGTGACGTCAGCTGTGGCTATTATACTGGAGATGAGCCAAATGTTCTAAGGCTGTGGTTTTTGTTGTTAGACAAACACAGGTCCTTGTGTATTTTCCCTTTGCTACTTTGCTACAGTTTTGTATTTTCCACTTGCTTTTCTCAATGCCTGTAGGCTTGATATCTGCCGTTCTCTCCTGTCTGGTCTACCCTCCCCAAATAGCGGCTGGTAATCGAGCCTACAACGCCTTTCGCTGCTGATAAATGCCATACTTAGCCCAGGCCCCTACACAACCACATTGCTCGTACCAGTCTCTGACCAGGAGAAGAAGCCACTGAAACAATATGGCGCGCCGTAAATGTAGTATCGACGTGTCAAAATACATTCAATTTTTTCTATTCTCTTGCAATGTTCAGACATGATTTTACTAGGAATGGAAAGGTGAGTTGTATACTAGCTACCATATCCGATTGATTTCCTAATAAAAAGATTTAAAAACAAAAGTTGTGTCGTGGTTTTCTCAAGTTATCGGACAAAATACGAATCTCCAGCTGGCGGCCAGTTCTGAAGATTTAGTCGACAGTGCTCAATTTTTGGTCGCATTGGCGACCAGTGAGTCGCAATTTTGAGCCCTGCAGCTAACTCCGGAACCCACCCCCAGCCAAAGCCCAACAAGCACAGTTCCCACTATTGCTGCCCCAGCACACCCGAGCTCCAACTACTCAGAACCAGCAGTCCACACTCCATCTTGTCCTATCCCGGAACCACCACCACCACCACCAGAGGCTGTTCTGGGACCCCGACAACCTATCACCACTCCACCATTAACTCCTGAGAGCGCATCGGCCTTCACTCCTCCTACGCTCAAACGCCAAACCCCCAAGACAGCATTGGCATTAAGGAGACTCGTGGACTACAGCAAGAAAGGCCTTAAAGAACCATGAACACTGAACAGTAAATACTAAACATTGAACACTGAACAGAGGACCTTGAACATTTGCCTTTTTGTTACCATTATGTAATATTACTTTGTCAGTCTTTATTGCCTTTTTTTATCTAGTCCTCCTACAAATAAGACCGCTAAAGACTTGGGAGGAGATAGAGCAGTTTTTGATTGTCCTTTTGCTCATCCCATGATATTATTTTTATCATATCTGGTTAAAAACAGTATTTATCGCGTCTCTGTTATATGCAAATTAGCTAAGGAATGGTATGTAATGCGCATGTGTGCCAACTGAATGTGTCCCTTTAATGAGCTTGTTGAAGACATCCAACATTTACCTTTTGAATGCCAAGTGTTTTCAAGGTGGGAACGATTTCTAATTCTCAACAAAGAATTTTTTAAGTGCTGCTACTAACATACAAATTACTTTGTTATATTGATTCAAATTTGAATATGATTTGCTCTTCGGGTTATCAGCTCATTAAAAGTAATATAGGGCTTTCAAGTAGCAGGGTTCTAGCAATGCCACATAGGTGCTACACTGCTACACAGGTGGAAGAGAAAACAGGCGAGTCTTGTTAAAATAATAATAATAATTTGAATGTTACTGTTGATAGCAAATCTTCCTTCATCTTCCGGTTGATTCTTGGGACTCGTTTTGCCGCCTAAAACGCTGCCCTAAAGTTTTATTTCAGGGCTTCCAGAGGAAGCATGACCCAAGGACTCCCCTGCTGCTGTCTACAGTAGTCTGCATCTTCTCTCAAATCACCAGTTGCCTACCTTAAATTTTATTGAATTGCCTAGTCTGTGAAGTCAGCTTGTGTATTTATCCTTTTTCAAATCTATCTCATATTTGATCATTTTAGGAACAAAGTTCCACAGAGAGGGGTGGGAGTAGAAACAAGAGATTGCGTACTTTATCAGAGGGTGACAAAAATGCTGATCATGCAGTGTCTGGTGATGCTGTACCAGATATTCATGGCAGGGACGACAACGATGATAATGATGATGAAGAGGACAATAAAAAGAAGGTACCACACCAAGCTTGTCCTTGCTGTATTAGTACACAATGTAGTGTAAATGGCTGCTACCATTTGAAATCGAGTGTTTGATATAGTTGTCTCTTTAAGTTCTTTTGTCCTTGTTTATTGCATCAGTACACAAGACCACATAATTCACTACAACTACCCAGTGATCCCTAAACAAAGAAAATACAGTTGTCATTCCATTGTGTACCACTACACAAGCAGCTACACTGTATGGTACAATTTTGGTTCAGCTATCTGCAGGGCGGGGTTGTTTGAAAGCCAATTAACAACTACTCCAGGATTAAAAATTCATTGAGGTATAATGTTAGGTCTGTTGGCAACAGCACTCTAGCAAGGTCGAAATCAATTCGGCCAAGATGACTGGAGACAGAGCCTTTGCAGTTGCCGCTCCAGTCATATGGAACGCATTACCGCCCAGTCTTAGGGCTGTTGATAACATTACTTCATTCAAGAAACAATGAAAGATCCATCTTTTTAGGAAAGCATATATTTAGATGTTTTAGATCTATTTATTTATTATTATTGTTTTTTTACTCATGGTATCATTAGTTAGCCTTCATTTTACTAATTTGTAAAGTGCGTTGGATCATATATTAATGAATTTTGCACTATAGAAATAATAAAATTATTGTTATTATTGTTATTATTGGTATTATTATTGGTATTATTATTATTATCATTAGTTTCTTCTTGTATTTTCTTATTTACTGCCCTGTATGCCCCTCAGCACTGGGGTTAGAAACAGTTTGTCTACCCCTGTCTGTCATGTTTCTTTCTCTCAGTGACTCTCCTGGTGCAATTTTGTGTGCTTAACTTAGTTTTGACCATCCTCACTTGCAGTCCTCCTACAAAATTTAATTATTGCCTTTGACTTTCCATGCTTTCTCCTATCCTCAGGTGTCCAATGGACTGCTGTTACACTAAACTGTGTATGTGAGGTAGCAGTCCTAGTAATTAAAAAAAACCCCTGCCCTTGTCAATGACTCTGCAAGACGGAATGAGCAGGTCAAGCTTAAGCTTGGTGTGCCTGTTCCTCCCAGACCCATTGTCAGGAAGTCTATTGGTGGACTGTTAATTAAACTGATCAGACATGCAATTCTCTCTGCAGGGCCTCAAGCGGAAGAGAGGTGGCAGACCCCATAAACTAAAAGAACCTTCTGATCCGAGTCACATGACCATGCAGCATTTGATCTATTTCAATCCCAAGACCAACCCCATGACGTAAGCCATCATTAACACAGAGATTTTAATCATTATTAGTTTTTAACCATTTGTTCAAAGCTTGGAACAGTTTGATTTTATCCCGAAGTTCATCAGTTTCAGAGCTTGTTCCTGTAGAGGGTGAATCGTTCCGGTTGCCAGCTTTTATTAAAACCTGTGATTAATCATCACTAATCATTTTTTTTGTACAATTATCGATTGGTTAAGTCTGACAGTGGGCTTTATCAAAGTTAGAGGGGAATGGTTGCAAAGCCCAGCAAACATCAAAGGAGCAAACAAAGCCGGGGGGGTACTCCCATATATGGGCTATATAGGTACGTGCCGCGGAATAGGGTATGGGTTTTGAGGTTCTCGGTCCTTAAATAGGTATCTTTTTTTACCTTTTTCCAACTGTGTTCCTGGTGTGGTCCTTAGATAGGGTAGCTAAATTGTATTATCTAATACTGGAATGCGAAAACGCCCTCTATACGAATGTTTTTTTTTTAAACTTGATGTATCCTTTTAAGTACTAACAAAATGCTTAGTGTGCAACAGAAGAACAGAGGTTTAATTGCCTTGAATAGGGTGTCATTTTTCGTGTTTGGGCCTTAAAAAGGGTATCAATTTTCGCTTTCTTAGTCCTTAAATAGGGTCAGGGTTTAAGAACCTTCGCGGCACACTCCTATCCAAAATTCGTGGGAGTAACCCCCCGGGAAACAAAGATGTCAAGATTTATGTTGGAAAGTCCACAACCATGCACAATATTTTGTTTTGCCCTAATACACTATGCATGAATTACATAACCAAAGTGTTGCTATTGGCTAGTTCCTCAGTCAGCAGTAAACAGTAAGCACTGAATGACTGGTCCCAACGGAAACAGTAAGTTTTGTTTCCTCGATACCCTCAATGTATCCCAAGGTGAAGCAGAGGGAAACACTGAGATTGAGGAGAAACAAATCTCACTGTTTCCCGCAGGGCCAGTTATTACTAGTGTTTTGTTATTAGTATCTCCCAACTCCAAATAGAAAAAACTGCAAAGAAATTGTTTGGAACACGACCTGATCACTTGCGAGTCGAAAGTTCAAGTTGTTGTTTCCCTAGGGAGTTAACCATTCTCCTCCAAAAGACTCCAAGTCAAATCACTATATTTGGAAACTCTCGTAAGCGACCACCTCTCATAAGAGACCGCGACTACTCTTAGAGCCAAAAGTTTGATATTTTCTTTTGTTTTTAATCTCTTGTAAGCGACCACTTGACAGATAATAGAGCGAAAAATGGATAGTATACGACATTGTAGTTTATCAGCAGCGAACCATGATGCTCTGAATTCATACCTTGGAAAAACGTAAATATTTTTGTGCAGTATTTAAAGTTGTTATATGGATTTCGATGAGCGCTGATGCATCAGGTCGCCACTACAGTTACCATACAGCTGTTTCGGCAAAGATTGTCACACAAAAGTGTAAAACCAAACGTGACAATTCCTTTTGGCATTGTGGGTAGTAAGAGTTTGGTTTTGCTTGATTGAGGTTCAAGGTGATTCAGCAACAAGGAACGAGAAAGCATGAATACACGTGTTTGTACTTTTTCCTTCCACCACGCTGAAACACTTTGAGGTTCAATCAAGCAACCGTGAAAACCTTCATTACCCATAATAGCTTTTGACATTGTCGCGTAAACTTTTCCCCGTTTGTAAGACAACCTTTCTCGAAACAGCTGTATACTGATGAGGCAAAATTTTGACCCAAGCGACCACCTCCCATGAGGGACCACCAGGGCTTGACATTTTGGGTGGTCACTTATGTAAGTTTCGACTGTCTTTCCTAATGATCTAAGCATACACCTTTCGATGTCTAAAAACTGTTCTTTACCTAATAATGTATGATGAAACTATTTGCATTGTTTGTAGATCAAGTCTGGCAGAAAAGAAGAAGAAGGCAGATGGAAAAAACAGAAGCAAAAAGAAGAAAGACGAAGACACAACTAATTCACAGTAAGTTTTGTATCACTAATGTTATTGTGTGACAGATTTGCTGGGTGTGCCAAAACCTCTGTGTTATGATTAGGGAGTTTTAGCAAACCACGACGGCGATGGCAACAAGAAACGTCCCCAAACAAAAGGTTTAATGAGGAGAACAATGGCTGTGCACATGCGTTATAATTCTGGGTACATTTCTTTGCCGTCCTCTGCAAAACAACAGCAAGAAATGACCAAGTTCTACGTATTTGGGAAAACGCGAACCGCAATGGCTAAAAGTTCTTATCTTCTGTTGGAATTGTGCGCTGTTGGTGCATGTTTAGCCTGAGTACGGCTTCAGACTGACAGGCGAACTGAACAGATTCCCAGAGTTGCGTACCCTGGGTAAGAGAAGAGTCTGGGTACGAGCCAAGTGGCCCATCAGGCCGGAGCTTATCCCGGTTTTCTTTAGCTCCATCCTGTAATGGATGCTAGTCCATTACAGGGTTACCCCCCAGCATTAAATTCACCAGTACCCATTTATACACCTGGGTGGAGAGAGACTCTGTGAGAGTAAAGTGTCTTGCCCAAGAACACAACACAAGGTCCCCGGCCAGGGCTCGAACCCGGACCGCTCGCTCCGGAGACAAGCGTACTAACCATGAGGCCACCGCGCGTACCTTGGGTACCATAAGTTTTTTCTTTCCCGCGGTGGACGGAAATACTTCGCTTGGCTTCGGCGGCCGAAGGAGGCCGGCAAGATACAGACATGACCAACACCGGAAACCGCGCAAGAAAACCTCTGGCACCCAGGGTAAGAGTTGCAACAGGTAAAATATGAGGTAAGGCGTTGTCCCTGCCGTCGCTGTTGTCATTGCTAAAACTCCTTATTGTCCAGGAGAAGTATATCATTGCTTGTCCCAAGGACAATCACATTTCTGATTTACAAATAGATTCCATGTTACCATACGTCTGTTCAGTAATAGATCACAGATGACGTGAAAATGTGGTAAGAAAAAAAGTGACACATGAGTCGTTAGTCGATTGTGTCAATTTGTGTAAACTATTTCAGGGCTTGAAATTAACCCTCACAAACTCGCAAAAGGCGAGTTATTTTGATAATCTGCGAGTGAGAAAAATATCAACTAGCAAACGTTTGCGAGTTAGAATCATATGCAGATCACCCAAACATTTGGAACGAATTTGCTAGTGGTGTCGCCAGTTTGCTAGTGGAAAAAAATCTTACTGGTAAACCTATGCAACTGGATTAAAAAGTTAACTTCGAGTCCTGTTAATTTCCATATAAATTGTGGACAATTTTTTCATTTAAAGATGCTATCAGTCATAGACCACACGACCAGTAGGCTCGGGGTATCTAATCGAACAGTTGATCAACAGTTCGGTAATCGAATCCAATCGAATACTTTATTCCCATTCAATAAAGGGTGATAGTGACTATACCCTATGTGTTTTACTAGTTTCCGGCGTTAAGAGATACCGTCCGAACAAAATTGCATGGCATTGGCTTGATTTTGTTCGATTGGTTCAGAAATCGAACTCGCCGCAAAATAGATGTCCGCTTTTGTTCGATTGCCGAACCGAACACCATTCGTTTGACTGAGTTCGACTGATTGGATTTTTGTTCGATTGGATACCCCGGGAGTAGTTGTCCCGCAAATACACCATCACCTCTGCAATCTATGACTCCCCGCAGCACCTTTGTTTGCTTCTTTGAAATCCCTTTTGAAAAGCTGCCTTTCTTTAAATCTGTAGAGACAAAGAGTCCGAGGAAGAGACAGGCTCGATAGAAAACCCACCGTCCATTTGTGGATCACCAGCTAAAACAAAGCCAACAGAGAGTAAAGAACCCGGTGCAGATGAAGACAGTGTCGATGGTGCAGCTGTTGCACCGCGTGTTAAACTTGCTGCTGATGGAAGTATAATATTGGACGAGGAAAGGTACAGTTGCTCTGTGTTCAACTATGGTACTGAGCAAAAGCGCTGCAAGCAAAATCCACCTAAATTTATTCTTTGTTCTACTTAACAATTACATTATAAGCTCGAGATTTCTATTTAAACGATAGTGTTTTTGTCGAGGAACTATAGGCTGATAGTTGCCCCGTGGAAATTTGATGTTCTTAAAACAAATATAAATATTTATTTTAAGAACATCAAATTTCCGCGGGGCAACTATCAGCCGATTTGCCCGAGAAGCGAAGCTTCGAGGGCAAATATGGTAGTTTTAAGAACATTAAATTTCCGCGGGGCAACTATCAGACCGATAGTTTCGAGACATAAACTCTCAATTGTCTTTATTGTTCACCACTAAATTTTCTACCGCGCGCAAGTTCAAAAATCAATTGAATTGTTTTCAACTTTTTGAGATGAAAGCCGTGACAGCAAAATGTAAAATTTTAAAAAGAATCCCGACCAAATCCCCGTAATACAATTTCAATTGTTTATTTTCTACAAAGCCGCTTGTTTACAGAAACAAGTAATTTGGTTTTATCAACTGAGTTGATAATGTGAATTGGCCACCGTAAAGAGATTCGGAAGCTGACGTTTCGAGCGTTAGCCCTTCGTCGGAGCGAATTCTTACCTTTCTTTACTTGTTTACAGAAACGTCTCACGTGCGAGTACTATCCATCCGGGTATTTTCCGTGGGCGGGCACTATGGGCTGAGGTGGACATTATCGCGGCACGTGATCAATTTAAACCAATAAGAATCTGAGAAAATTTAGTGGCGAACTATAACGTGTGACAGATGACACCTCGAGAACGTAAAGAAGTCAGTGGTCGCGATTTTGTTGACAAAATCACACTGCTAGGCTACTGTCTATCTACTTAACAATTAGATTATGAGCTCGAGGTTTCTATGAGGTGATAGTGGATGAGGCCGAAGGCCGAATCAACTATCACCTCAGAGAAATCGAGTGCGAATAATCTAATTGTTTTAGTAGAATTCTTACTATAATTTACTTTAAATAACGGTTTCCAATTATTTCTCGACGTATTATTAAACTTTGTGCCTTAAAAATATCGGATTGAATTGGCATGTAAAATTCAAGTTGCATACGGGCGCGCATCCTTTTTTTCAATAGTTTCAACTTTTTTAAAGTTAAGAAACCGTAAATGTCCTTCGCTAAGTCTTCTCAGGAATTTAATTATCCATTTTCATCAGAATTTTTCTTTCAAAACTTTGGCAAAATGATCAAACATCGCCATTTCGTAGACTAGTTTCAGCCACTGCACACTAATGGCTGATAGTGTGCAATGGCTCAGCCAATCAGATTACAGCATTTGCATTAGTATACCAGTAGAATTCTACTACTAAAACAAAGTAGATAGTGAGTAGCGTAGCCAATCAGAGAACGGCAATCGTGATTGGACGCTAGTGGATTTATACTAAATGCAGATGGCTTTTGTCGCAATTTTGAGTGAACGTTTGGTTGAAATCTGATCAATCAGTTCCACTTCAAAAACGATACGTCTTTGAGATATCAAATGATAAATTGCGTAGAGAAATACAAATTCAGGCTAATGACAAATAAGGTGTGAAATTTTGTAGCAATTATACCAAATGTGAGCGACCTTATTGAGTTTAAATAATGTGGTATCAAGCTGTCATTTTGAATGAATTAACTATGATAACAGACTTGAAAGGGGCATTGTCCGGTTAACTGTGGTCAGAAGCCCTTATGCAGGTGTAAGTCAGAATATCTTTGAAATTTCATCACCAAGGTCACTTTTTAAATGGGAATTTCTAATTTTTGTCGTAAACGAAACTTTAAAGCAGCCAAGATGAAAAAATACCTGGGTGATGAACACTATGAACTTGCCAGAGGTTTGAGAAAGATTTTGCATTCATGATAGTATTGATAAATGAGGCTAAGAGGTGAATGAATTTAACGTAGGTTTTATCAACTTGAGGCAAGCTCATGTTCAAGTTTCTGTTCTTTTGCAGCCTTTTAATTCCCAAGTCACCTGAAAACACCCTCAATGATAGGTAAGCAGCTGTGTGTCTGTGTACGCCGTACGTGCCTATATTGTCAGTTAATAAAGTCCTGTTTGATATCCATTTGTATTTGTAACATATCCTTTCCTAACTCATGTCTAATGCTACCTTCATGTGTCTTCCCGCAGTGAAATTGTCTATGAAGATGCTGACGCAGTAAGCTTTGGTGCTTATTTGAAGCATAGGAAGGTGGAGCGATGGACACTTGAGGGTGTGTTACATAGACATGAATGATTGCGTGAAAAATTAACGCGTGACAAAGAAACAGTGATGGGGATGGAACCTTAAAATGCCATTATGTTTTGATGGGGTGATGAAATAAAAAAAAATATGCAGAACAAATTGAGGAGGTCTTCACATAAGAAATGTTTAGTTGACTCAACTGTTCCTTTAGAGAGAACCTCCACTCTTACAACAAGTTGGCTTTGAATTGTTTGAAGTAATTACTAAATCTCAAATTTTACAGGACAAGGTGAAAATAACATTCAAGAGTAACAAAAATTGAGTTAAGATTATCGCCGATTTTTCGCATTTAAATTTCCCGTGCACTGTCATTTTGGATTTTGTGACGTCATGTGGTTGCCGCTATTGTTAGGAAGCAGAACATCTTTTGTGTCAAACAATTGGGCAACCATATGACGTCATGTAATCCAAGATGGCGGCGCGCGGGAAATTTAAAGCAAATATAGGTGATAGGTAGGCTCCCGAACAGCGGCTGGTAATTGAATCTAGGTGGTAGACAAACCCTGTTTTGCCTGACACTTTTTCCTCCTTTTTCCTTTCAACCGAAATTTGAAATAAGACAGTATTTCGTACAATTAAACGTCCGTTTGCTTTAAGAGTGGAGGTTTCCTTTAATGGAGTAGTTTTAGCGCGGTGTACTGCCGTTTTTTAGGATTTCACGCAACGCTCCCCCGAAGACAGCGTTGCGTGACATCCCCAAAAACGGCTGCGTAGGAGACAAATTGCTCAAATATTTCATACTTAATGAAGGTTTCAGGAAAAATGAAAACAGCCTTAACGTGGGTGGTTACTAAAACTGTTTTTCTTGTCTCTAGACACGAAGAAATTTTACATGGCGCTGAGTCAAGTGGGAACCGATTTCAGTCTTATGGGACCACTATTCCCCAGCAGAAAAAGAAGGGAGCTTAAGGTTTGTGGGTATTCAATTTGGTCTTTTTCTTAGCAAGGACAGAAATCAGTGTCAAGTGTGTTTATGAACGCTTAATATTCCGGATCGAGCAGTTTGGGTTCGTGCCTGTCTGGTATTACTGTGTTGTGTTCTTGGGCAAGACACTGTACTCTGCTCACAATGTCTTTCTTCGCCGAGGTGTGTCAACACTATAGGCTACGGCAAATTTGAAGCAGAGGGTATCACATTGCAGGTCCGTTTTCTCGCAGTCTTGTGTTCTTTCTCCCTTAAGGCTATGCTCTCTAGTTCCCTACCTCTCTCTCTTCTCCCCACCATTCTATTCTACCCACAACTCCTTCGCTTCTTTCCCCAAAGACACTTGATTAGATGTCATACTTTGTCACTTTTCAGGCCAAGTTTAAAAGGGAAGAGAAGCAGCACAGGAGTCTTGTGGAAAAAGCACTTGGTAAGCATTTAGCTTTGATTATGTTCCAAAATCCTCCTACCATATGGCTATCACCGCTGCTACAGTGTGAATACGTCGTCTTTTTGTTAAAAGGTCCATCAAGTTAATTCTACACATTTTGTATTTAATGGTCACGCTGTTGCGGTGTCATGGATAAAAACACAAGGGAACGAGTAAGACGTTAGACAAGGGACAACCGGGAGAAAATCTAGCTAATGCCAGGTCCCTAGATACCCGGATTACGTAAACAACATCACTACCGCTCCTGTAGAAATCTGAAGTTGTCAAGGGGAAAAAAGGGGCGAGTTCTAAAGCTGACGTTTCGAACGTTTCGCCCCTTGTCAGAGGTTAAGCGAAGTGACTTAGCTTTGACGAAGGCTAACGCGTGTAAAATTCGCTACGGCGGTTAATAGGCCATTTCTGAGTTCCCATGTGCCTCTGTTTCAAAGCGAGTCTAAGAGCGAAACCATTCTTATGAAAATGCCTTTGATTTGCGCGAAAATGAAAGTGCATGCATTCTCATTTTCGCACTTAAACTCGTTTTGAAACAGAGGCACAAGAGAACTCGTAAATGGCCTGTTCTCTTTACCATCTCAAGTTAAGATATAGTAAAGACCGCCGACCAGATGCAGCACTACAGGTTTTTTTGAGAAGCTAACATCTCTTATAAAACACTCGTACAAGGTCAGCTGAGTGTGTTTTCTTCCTTTAGGCCTGCGCAATCCCATTGACGTGGAGTTGTTTACTCCTAAAGTGGATGGAGAGGAAATAGATGACGACTTACCAACTACGGACGAAATCAGTTCAACACTTCCTACGGAGGAATCATGAAGCATCTGAAAACCAGTCCAGTGAAGTACCTTGTGAACACTGTCCGGGTTGTTGCTACGCAACGTGACGCTGCGTCCGTTATGTTGACGATCTGACGTAGCAACTTCTGATTGGACGATAAGAATCAGCTCCATATACCTCATTTGTTCAAATGCGTGTCCGAACTGATGTAGAGAACACGCCCAGAAAAACACCGAGGTGCTCTACACCTGCGAACTGCTTTGTTACTCGGACCGCCGGCAATAAACTAAAAGCTGGGAGAATAAACAAAAATTTAAAGTTAATCGGTATCCCGGAATAGCTTTGTCGAGAAGCTAAATTTGTTCATTTACTTTACTGAACTGTTAATGCTGGTGTGTTGGTCTTCCATAGCTATCCAACAATCAAGGACAACCCACGTGTATCTAACTATAGAATCAGCAGTTTGGCGGACTAGGGTTAAAACCTCCCCGAAAGTCTTGCGTTGTAGCTCGGATGATCCTTCCATCCTCGTATCCAGTTGGTGTACCTGACGCTTGTCTAAGTGAACCGAACAGGTCTTTTTAGTTCCCACAGTCAGTGAACTCAAACAGAATTGTATCACCTAGAAAGGTCATATGCTTCTGCCCCAAACTAGTGTACAGGTGGAAACCTTCCACGTAGAATCCGAAGAAGTACGGTAGTAGAAGTAGTTGCAAACGTTAGGGCTTGTAAGATTAAAGTCGTTCAAGTTCCCGACACGAGAAACGCATGGTACCTCTTCGAATGAACGTCTTAAAATGTTCTGGCAGCCAGGCCGTGTTTATGTGACGTCATTCCGTCCGACGCGAAATTGGGGGAAGTGGAAAACCTGCAATATTAACTAGGCATCCTTCAAAAAGTCAGCAAGTGCATTATTTCCAAGTAATTATCCTTTTCAATATCTTCAATGTTATCATTTTGGAGTTTGGAGCGTGTTTGGCTCAGAATAATATGGCTTAAGAGCAGCCATAACTCAGAGTGATTATTGATAGTTAAAAGGCTTGTCGAAAGCCAGTTGGACAAGATCTCTCGGGCGGTATGACGTCACGAAAACGCAACCAGGCTAATTTATCGTTAGTTTTTTTTAATTTTCTCAGTCATATAATAAAGAGTAATCGCACAAAATCTCGATGATATTAAAAAATTATTTCAAATAGGCCATTTCCGAATTACCTTTAGCCTCTTTTTCAAACCGAGTCTTGGTGCTCATCCTTTCATATGAAAATGAGTTTTCATTCACATCGCATTCTTCGAAGGGCTCGTGCAATTTTGAGAAAATTTTCAAAAATCGTTCGTTGTGTAAATCCTTAATTGCAGTCACATCTATACGTCGGTTACGCATACTTATTTCATACATCTGGGCTATTGACCAGGTGTGAGGTCACGATAGCTGATATTGGCCAAGTTCTATTTTTTTTGTGTGTTTATAGACCGAGACGAAACTTGCAAAAAAAAAAAAAAAGAACGAGGCCAATATCCAGCCATCTTGACCGAACAAACTTGGTCAATAAAGGATTTATTATACGGCTTTCGGGTAGGGTTGTCCACATAATGCTCACAATTTTCACTATTATGCTAATTCTTTATGCTCAAAAAAATCTTACTATTATGCTCACAATTTTTTCCCCGGATCACTCATTTTTTTTACTTAAAACAAGACGATCTAAGATCGTAAGTCGGGCTACAGGAAGATATGCTGCTACTGGTTTTGACCAGTTACTTGTTTGTCCAAGGTCCTCGTTTGTGGGCGTGCCGTAAATTTTTTTGTCCACTAAGGCTATTCCCCTTTTTTCGACCGTCTAGCATCGTTCGACCGACCCAGGTTTTCGCGTTTTCCAAAAAAAATTATGAAGAAGGTAATTACACATAATTTCAAAACATTGTCAAGTTACACTGCAATACAGTCAATGTTTTGTCATCTTTTTTTCGCTGTTCACGTTTGAGTTTAACCACGCCTTGTCATTTCCAGGTTTCGCATGTAATTGTTATTATGCTTAGGTACTAGGCCTCCTAGTTCGATTTTGTTTTTTTGGCTTTTTTTCTTGTCCGAGCGACCGACCGACAGACCCAAAATCAGGGAACGCATTCGACAGTAAACAAAAAAAGTAAATGGCTTAAGAGGTAGCACGTCTAAACAACACACTATCAACCTCGTTCCTAGGGCCTTTTCCATGGCGTGGGAAGGGAAAAGGCCCTGAGACCAAGGTCGCACACACTGTGATATATGTTTTGGGTCAGTACTCTGAAAGGTATAGAACATCTTTTATACTACAACGAAATGTTAAAAATATTTTTAAAAGACGACTCTTAATGGCGGTGTAAATCAACCGACGTTTCTACATTACTGCCTTCTTCAGGGTGTTAAGCGGACACGTGAAATATCGAGATCGTTATTTACAATCCGCAACGTTGTGCTGTTTTGAAACTATTTGCGCGTTCCAAAATTAATATTTCAGTAAAATTTACCCTAAAAGGAGAGGAGAGGCGGTCGCTTATGAGAGGTTGCCGCAATCTGAGGTTCGACTATATACAGAAATATGCAAGTTTAAGTGAATTTTCATCTTTTATTTTCAATTAACCAGCAAAGTTTTACTAACCGTGCATGATAACTATTAGTGAACCACACTACTTATTGTTCTACACAGCTGATTGTAAATACACCGCAGTTACAAGACAACGTTTAGAAATGCCACATTTCAGTATCGTAACCAACATATTTACAACTCAACGGTTAACGCTTGGGAAGAGTGTCCTCCGATTGTTTGACATTCTAGGAGGTATCCATAGCAAGCTAGAGAACTACTGCTTTCATTAACAAAACTTTGATTACTTTAGATTTTGAGTCTAATGAAACAATAAACAAGGCTAAAAGAAACGCATCAATGTCTGATATCAACGTCTGATAACGAATACTGAAAAATACAATAATGAAATAAAACTGCTGTTGACCTCCTTGGAGGTATTCATGGCGAGCCAGAGAACGACGGTTTTCATAAACAAAAGTTTGATTACTTAAGATTTCAGGTTTATCAAAATTTAAGCGAGGCTAGAATAAACGTATCAATGGGTGATGTCAACGTCTGATAGCGAATGCTGCAAAATAGAATAAAGAAAAACTCCTGTTGACCTCCTTGGAGGTATTCATGGCGAGCCAGAGAATGACGGCTTTCATAAACAAAAATTTGGATTACTTTCGATATGAAATCCAATAGAGCAATAAAGAGGGCTAAAATAACTCTGACGTATAAAGAATACCGAAAAATACAATGGTGAAGAACTCTTGTTTTATACTACAATAAAAATTTAAGCATGACGTTTACGGCAGACGGCAAACGGCAAAGATTACTTTGGATTTTCTATTCTTTTCTTGTAATCTTCAAATGAATCACACAGAAATAGAGAAGTGTCTGTTACTATTCACAGCAAATAAAAATATTTTGATTCTATTGTACGTAGAGCTGAAGACGGACGGCAAAAGTTTCATTTTTGCCGTTTGCCGTTTACCGTAAACGTCAAGCTTAACCTCTCTATTAACTCAACGGTTTCGCCTGTAAACCAATTTCTTTATTTTTTTGTTTTTATGTGAAAGCTCTCCTAGTTTATTTACAGGTATTCTGCTGGCCTCAGGATCGAATCGTCTTCGCACATGGTACTCAGGATTGTTAATATTACAGTGATAAACAAACATCATGTAACAAGACCTGAATTTTATTTCCTTTGCAACATCAATTTTTTGTACACACAACGCTGATTCGTCACACTTTTGTTGTATACATAGGGTACCATACGTAGCGCTGCCTTGTCCAACAAAACATGATCACATTCATCTGCTACCACGTTATTTAGTGATACGAAACAAACATGCCTGCACAACATGCGAATATAATATACGCATAAAAGCGACAAAACTAATGAAACAAAGAGAAAAA